>OU342733.1:168168119-168251476 GCA_910589765.1 Avena atlantica | reverse complement strand
TATAGGATAATTCCAGACCATGTTTGGGCATAAGTTGTGACAAGATCTAACCTGTTTCACCGAAATGGGGGGAGTTCTCGACCCCCTAATAATTAAATTTCCAGAACACCTTCGTTTTAGGTGAAATCGCATGTCTGCGAATGGGTCACACTTGGGAACCAGGTTTTGGACATTTCAGCATTCCACCACACTTTAATACACATGCTAGGGTGCATTGCAAGGTTTGGAGGTATTCCGATGTCCGAAGAGCTTCTTCCTACAAAACCCTGATCTGTGGGCCTGGATCGTCTACCCCCTAGATGTTCTTATGAAAGGGGTAGCCCGGTGGATTTTCTCTTTGTTTGTGCTTGGTTGGGTCATATGAAAATTCCAAACCATGTTTGGGCACAATTGTGACATGATCCAACCCGGTTTCACCGAAACGGGGAGTTCCTAGCCAATTAAATTCCAGGATCTTCGTTTTTTCGGTGATAGTGCATGCCTACGAAGCGGGTTACACTTGGGCACCATGTTTTGCACATTTCAGCATTCCCCCACACTTTAATACACATGCAAGGGTCCATTGCATGGGTTTGGAGGTATTCCGATGCTCCGAAGCGCTTCTTCCTATGAAACCCTGATCTATATGGGCCAGAATCGTCTACCCCCTAGATGTTCTTATGAAAGTGGTAGCCCGGTGGATTTTTCTCTTGGTTTGTGCTTGGTTGGGTTATAGGATATTCCAAACCATGTTTGGGCATAAGTGTGACAAGATCTAACTTGGTTTCACCGAAATGCGGAGTTCTCGACCCCCTAATAATTAAATTTCCATTACACCTTCGTTTTTAGGTGACATCGCATGTCTGAAAAGGGTCATGCTTAGGAACCAGGTTTTGGACATTTCAGCATTCCACCACACTTTAATACACATGCTAGGGTCCATTCAAGGTTGGAGGTATTCTGATGACCCGAAGAGCTTCTTCCTACAAAACCATGATCCGTGGGCCTGGATCGTCTACCCCCCGAGATGTTCTTATAAAAGGGGTAGCCCGGCGGGTTTTTCTCTTGGTTTTGCTTGGTTGGGTTATATGATAATTCCAATCCATGTTTGGGCACAAGTTGTGACATGATCCAACCCGGTTTCACCGAAACGGGGAGTTCCCCGCGATTTAAATTCCAGGATCTTCGTTTTTAGGTAATAGTGCATGTCTGCAAAGAGGGTGACACTTGGGCACCATGTTTTGGACATTTCACCATTCCACCAGACTTTAATACACATGCTAGGGTCCATTGCATGGGTTTGGAGGTATTCCGATGCTCCGAGGCGCTTCTTCCTATAAAACCCTAAACTGTGGGCCCAGAATCGTCTACCCCTAGATATTCTTATGAAAGGGTTAGCCCGGTGGATTTTTCTCTTGGTTTGTGCTTGGTTGGGTTATAGGATAATTCCAGACCATGTTTGGGCATAAGCTGTGACAAGATCTAACCTGTTTTCACCGAAATGGGGAGTTCTCGACCCCCTAATAATTAAATTTCCAGAACACCTTCGTTTTTAGGTGAAATCTCATGTCTGCGAATGGGTCACACTTGGGAACCAGGTTTTGGACATTTCAGCATTCCACCACACTTTAATACACATGCTAGGGTGCATTGCAAGGTTTGGAGGTATTCCGATGTCCTGAAGAGCTTCTTCCTACAAAACCCTGATCTGTGGGCCTGGATCGTCTACCCCCTAGATGTTCTTATGAAAGGGGTAGCCCGGTGGATTTTCTCTTGGTTTGTGCTTGGTTGGGTCATATGAAAATTCCAAACCATGTTTGGGCACAATTTGTGACATGATCCAACCCGGTTTCACCGAAACGGTGAGTTCCTAGCCAATTAAATTCCAGGATCTTCGTTTTTTCGGTGATAGTGCATGCCTACGAAGCGGGTTACACTTGGGCACCATGTTTTGCACATTTCAGCATTCCCCCACACTTTAATACACATGCAAGGGTCCATTGCATGGGTTTGGAGGTATTCCGATGCTCCGAAGCGCTTCTTCCTATGAAACCCTGATCTATATGGGCCCAGAATCGTCTACCCCCCTAGATGTTCTTATGAAAGTGGTAGCCCGGTGGATTTTTCTCTTGGTTTGTGCTTGGTTGGGTTATAGGATATTCCAAACCATGTTTGGGCATAATTTGTGACAAGATCTAACTTGGTTTCACCGAAATGCGGAGTTCTCGACCCCCTAATAATTAAATTTCCATTACACCTTCGTTTTTAGGTGACATCGCATGTCTGAAAACGGGTCATGCTTAGGAACCAGGTTTTGGACATTTCAGCATTCCACCACACTTTAATACACATGCTAGGGTCCATTTCAAGATTTGGAGGTATTCTGATGACCCGAAGAGCTTCTTCCTACAAAACCATGATCCGTGGGCCTGGATCGTCTACCCCCCTAGATGTTCTTATGAAAGGAGTAGCCCGGTGGATTTTTCTCTTGGTTTGTGCTTGGTTGGGTTATATGATAATTCCAAACCATGTTTGGGCACAAGTTGTGACATGATCCCACCCGGTTTCACCGAAATGCGGAGTTCCCGGCGAATTAAATTCCAGGATCTTCGTTTTTAGGTGATACTACATGTCTGCAAAGAGGGTGACACTTGGGCACCATGTTTTGGAAATTTCAGCATTCCACCAGACTTTAATACACATGCTAGGGTCCATTGCATGGGTTTGGAGGTATTCCGATGCTCCGAGGCGCTTCTTCCTATGAAACCCTGAATTATGGGCCCAGAATCGTCTACCCCCCTAGATGTTCTCATGGAAGGGGTAGCCCGGTGGAATTTTCTCTTGGTTTGTGCTTGGTTGGGTTATAGGATAATTCCAGACCAAGTTTGGGCATAAGTTGTGACAAGATCTAACCTTTTTTCACCGAAATGGGAAGTTCTCGACCGCCAAATAATTAAATTTCCAGAACACCTTTGTTTTTAGGTGACATCGCATGTCTGTGAACGGGTCACGCTTGGGAACCAGGTTTTGTACATTTCAGCATTCCACCACACTTTAATACACATGCTAGGGTTCATTGCAAGGTTTGGAGGTATTCCGATGTCCCGAAGAGCTTCTTCCTACAAAACCCTGATCCGTGGGCCTGGATCATCTACCCCCTAGATGTTCTTATGAAAGGGGTAGCCCGGTTGATTTTCCTCTTGGTTTGTGCTTGGTTGGGGTATATGAAAATTCCAAACCATGTTTGGGCACACGTTGTGACATGATCCAACCCGGTTTCACCGAAACGGGGAGTTCCCAGCCAATTAAATTCCAGGATCTTCGTTTTTTCGGTGATAGTGCATGCCTACGAAGCGGGTTACACTTGGGCACCATGTTTTGCACATTTTAGCATTACACCACACTTTAATACACATTCTAGGGTCCATTGCATGGGTTTGGAGGTATTCCGATGCTCCGAGGCGCTTCTTCTATGAAACCCTGATCTATATGGGCCTAGAATCGTCTACCCCCCTAGATGTTCTTATGAAAGGGGTAGCCCGGTGGATTTTTCTCTAGGTTTGTGCTTGGTTGGGTTATAGGATAATTCCAAACCATGTTTAGGCATAAGTTGTGACAAGATCTAACCTGGTTTCACCGAAATAAGGAGTTCTCGACCCCCTAATAATTAAATTTCCATTACACCTTCGTTTTGAGATGACATCGCATGTCTGAAAACAGGTCACGCTTGGGAACCAGGTTTTGGACATTTCAGCATTCCACCCCACTTTAATACACATGCTAGGGTCCATTTCAAGGTTTGCAGGTATTCTGATGACACGAAGAGCTTCTTCCTACAAAACCCTGATCCGTGGGCCTGGATCGTCTACCCCCCTAGATGTTCTTATGAAAGGGGTAGCCCGGTGGATTTTTCTCTTGGTTTGTGCTTGGTTGGGTTATATGATAATGCCAAACCATGTTTGGGCACAAGTTGTGACATGATCCAACCGGGTTTCACCGAAATGGGGAGTTCCCGGCGAATTAAATTCCAGGATCTTCGTTTTTAGGTGATAGTGCATGTCTGCAAAGAGGGTGACACTTGGGCACCATGTTTTGGACATTTCAGCATTCCACCAGACTTTAATACACATGCTAGGGTCCATTGCATGGTATTGGAGGTATTCCGAAGCTCCGAGGCGCTTCTTCCTATGAAACCCTGAACTGTGGGCCTAGAATCGTCTACCCCCTAGATGTTCTTATGAAAGGGGTAGCCCGGTGGATTTTGCTCTTGGTTTGTGCTTGGTTGGGTTTGAGGATAATTCCAGACCATGTTTGGGCAGAAATTGTGACAAGATCTAACCTGTTTTCACCGAAATGGGGAGTTCTCGACGCCCTAATAATTAAATTTCTAGAACACCTTCGTTTTTAGGTTTCATCGCATGTCTGCGAACGGGTCACGCTTGGAAACCAGGATTTGGACATTTCAGCATTCCACCACACTTTAATACACATGCTAGGGTGCATTGCAAGATTTGGAGGTATTCCGATGTCCCGAAGAGCTTCTTCCTACAAAACCCTGATCCGTGGTCCTGGATCGTCTACCCCCTAGATGTTCTTATGAAATGGGTAGCCCGGTGGATTTTTCTTTTGGTTTGTGCTTGGTTGGGTTATATGAAAATTCCGAACCATGTTTGGGCACAAGTTGTGAAATGATCCAACCCGGTTTCACCGAAATGGGGAGTTGCTAGCCAATTAAATTCTAGGATCTTCGTTTTTTCGGTGATAGTGCATGCCTACAAAGCGGGTTACACTTGGGCACCATGTTTTGCACATTTCAGCATTCCACCACACTTTAATACACATGCTAGGGTCCATTTCAAGGTTTGTAGGTATTCCGATGACCCGAAGAGCTTCTTCCTACAAAACACTGATCCGTGGGCCTGGATCGTCTACCCCCCTAGATGTTCTTATGAAAGGGGTAGCCCGGTGGATTTTTCTCTTGGTTTGTCCTTGGTTGGGTTATATTATAATTCCAAACCATGTTTGGGCACAAGTTGTGACATGATCCAACCCGGTTTCACCGAAACGGGGAGTTCCCTGCGATTTAAATTCCAGGATCTTCGTTTTTAGGTGATAGTGCATGTCTGCAAAGAGGGTGACACTTGGGCACCATGTTTTGGACGTTTCAGCATTCCACCAGACTTTAATACACATGCTAGGGTCCATTGCATGGGTTTGGAGGTATTCCGATGCTCCGAGGCGCTTCTTCCTATGAAACCCTAAACTGTGGGCCCAGAATCGTCTACCCCTAGATGTTGTTATGAAAGGGGTAGCCCGGTGGATTTTTCTCTTGGTTTGTGCTTGGTTGGGTTATAGGATAATTCCATACCATGTTTGGGCATAACTTGTGACAAGATCTAACCTGTTTTCACCGAAATGGGGAATTCTCGACGCCCTAATAATTAAATTTCCAGAACACCTTCGTTTTTAGGTGACATCGAATGTCTGCGAACAGGTCACGCTTGGGAACCAGGTTTTGGACATTACAACATTCCACCACACTTTAATACACATGCTAGGGTGCATTTCAAGGTTTGGAGGTATTCCGATATCCCGAAGAGCTTCTTCCTACAAAACCCTAATCCGTGTGCCTCGATCGTCTACCCCCCTAGATGTTCTTATGAAAGGGATAGCCCGGTGGATTTTTCTCTTGGTTTGTGCTTGGTTGGGTTATATGACAATTCCAAACCATGTTTGGGCACAAGTTGTGACATGATCCAACCCGATTTCACGGAAACGGGGAGTTCCCAACCAATTAAATTCCACGATCTTCGTTTTTTCGGTGATAGTGCATGCCTACGAAGCGGGTTACACTTGGGCACCATGTTTTGCACATTTCAGCATTCCGCCACACTTTAATACACATGCTAGGGTCCGTTGCATGGGTTTGGAGGTATTCCGATGCTCCGAGGCACTTCTTCGTATGAAACCCTGATCTATATTGGCCCAAAATCGTCTACCCCCCTAGATGTTCTTATGAAAGGGGTAGCCCGGTGGATTTTTCTATTGATTTGTGCTTGGTTGGGTTATAGGATATTCCAAGACATGTTTGGGAATAATTTGTGACAAGATCTAACCTGGTTTCACCGGAATGGGGAGTTCTCGACCCCCTAATAATTAAATTTCCATTACACCTTCGTTTTTAGGTGACATCGCATGTCTGAAAACGGGTCACGCTTAGGAACCAGGTTTTGGACATTTCAGCATTCCACCACACTTTAATACACATGCTAGGGTCCATTTCAAGGTTTGGAGGTATTCTGATGACCCGAAGAGCTTCTTCCTACAAAACCCTAATCCGTGGGCCTGGATCGTCTACTCCCCTAGATGTTCTTATGAAAGGGGTAGCCCGGTGGATTTTTCTCTTGGTTTGTGCTTGGTTGGGTTATATGATAATTCCAAACCATGTTTGGGCACAAGTTGTGACATGATCCAACCCGGTTTCACCGAAATGCGGAGTTCCCGACGAATTAAATTCCAGGATCTTCGTTTTTAGGTGATACTGCATGTCTGCAAAGAGGGTGAAACTTGGGCACCATGTTTTGGAAATTTCAGCATTCCACCAGACTTTAATACACATGCTAGGGTCCATTGCATGGGTTTGGAGGTATTCCGATGCTCCGAGGCGCTTCTTCCTATGAAACCCTGAATTGTGGGCCCAGAATCGTCTATCCCCCTAGATGTTCTTATGAAAGGGGTAGCTCAGTGGATTTTTCTCTTGGTTTGTGCTTGGTTGGGTTATAGGATAATTCCAGACCATGTTTGGGCACAAGTTGTCACAAGATCTAACCTATTTTCACCGAAATGGGGAGTTCTCGACCCCCTAATAATTAAATTTCCAGAACACCTTCATTTTTACGTGACATCGCATGTCTGCGAACGGGTCACGCTTGGGAACCAGGGGTTGGACATTTCAGCATTCCACCAGACTTTAATACACATGCCAGGGTCCATTTCAAGGTTTGTAGGTATTCCGATGACCCGAAGAGCTTCTTCCTACAAAACCCTGATCCGTGGGCCTGGATCGTCTACCCCCCCCTAGATGTTCTTATGAAAGGGGTAGCTCGGTGGATTTTTCTCTTGGTTTGTGCTTGGTTGGGTTATATGATAATTCCAAACCATGTTTGGGCACAAGTTGTGACATGATCCAACCCGATTTCACCGAAACGGGGAGTTCCCAACAAATTAAATTCCAGGATCTTCGTTTTTTCGGTGATAGTGCATCCCTACGAAGCGGGTTACACTTGGGAACCATGTTTTGCACATTTCAGCATTCCACCACACTTTAATACACATGCTAGGGTCCACTTCATGGGTTTGGAGGTATTCCGATGCTTCGAGGTGCTTCTTCCTATGAAACCCTGATCTATATGGGCCCAGAATCGTCTACCCCCTAGATGTTCTTATCAAATGGGTAGCCCGATGGAATTTTCTCTTGGTTTGTGCTTGGTTGGGTTATAGGATAATTCCAAACCATGTTTGGGCATAAGTTGTGACAAGATCTAACCTGGTTTCACCGAAATAGGGACTTCTCGAGCCCCTAATAATTAAATTTCCAGAACACCTTCGTTTTTAGGTGACATCGCATGTCTAAAAACGGGTCACGCTTGGGACCATATTTTGGATATTTCAGCATTCCACCACACTTTAATACACATGCTAGGGTCCATTGCAAGGTTTGGAGGTATTCCGATGTCCCGAAGAGCTTCTTCCTACAAAACACTGATCCGTGGGCCTGGATCGTCTACCCCCCTAGATGTTCTTATAAAAGGGGTAGCTCGGCCGGTTTTTCACTTGGTTTTGCTTGGTTGGGTTATGTGATAATTCCAAACCATGTTTGGGCACAAGTTGTGACATGATCAACCCGGTTTCACCAAAACGGGGAGTTCCCGGCCAATTAAATTCTAGGATCTTCGTTTTTAGGTGATAGTGCATGTCTGCAAAGATGGAGACACTTGGGCACCTTGTTTTGGAAATTTCAGCATTCCACCACACTTTAATACACATCCTGGGGTCCATTGCATGGGTTTGGAGGTATTCCGATGCTCCGAGGCGCTTCTTCCTATGAAACCCTGATCTATATGGGTCCAGAATCGTCTACCCCCCTACATGTTCTTATGGAAGGGGTAGCCCGGTGGAATTTTCTCTTAGTTTGTGCTTGTTTGGGTTATAGGATAATTCCAGACCATGTTTGGGCATAAGTTGTGACAAGATCTAACCTGTTTTCACCGAAATGGGGAGTTCTCGACCCCCTAATAATTAAATTTCCAGAACATCTTTGTTTGTAGGTGACATTGCATGTCTGCGAACGGGTCACTCTTGGGAACCAGGTTTTGGACATTTCAGCATTCCAGCACACTTTAATACACATGCTAGGGTGCATTGCAAGGTTTGGAGTTATTCCGATGTCCCGAAGAGCTTCTTCCTAAAAAACCATGATCCGTGGGCCTGGATCGTCTACCCCCCCTAGATGTTCTTATGAAAGGGGTAGCCCGGTGGATTTTTCTCTTGGTTTGTGCTTGGTTGGGTTATATGAAAATTCCAAACCATGTTTGGGCACAAGTTGTGACATCATCCAACCCGGTTTCACTGAAACGGGGAGTTCCCAGCCAATTAAATTCCAGGATCTTCGTTTTTTCGGTGATAGTACATGCCTACGAAGCGGGTTACACTTGGGCACCATGTTTTGCACATCAGCATTCCACCACACTTTAATACACATGCTAGGGTCGATTGCATGGGTTTGGAGGTATTCCGATGCTCCGAGGCGCTTCTTCCTATGAAACCCTGATCTATATGGGCCCAGAATCGTCTACCCCCTAGATGTTCTTATGAAAGGGGTAGCCCGGTGGATTTTTCTCTTGGTTTGTGCTTGGTTGGGTTATAGAATAATTCCAAACCATGTTTGGGCATAAGTTGTGACAAGATCTAACCTGGTTTCACCGAAATGGGGAGTTCTCGACCCCCTAATAATTAAATTTCCATTACACCTTCGTTTTTAGATGACATCGCATGTCTGAAAATGGGTCACGCTTGGGAACCAGGTTTTGGAGATTTCAGCATTCCACCACACTATAATACACATGCTAGGGTCCATTTCAAGGTTTGCAGGTATTCTTATGACCCAAAGAGCTTCTTCCTACAAAACCCTGATCCGTGGGCCCCCCTAGATGTTCTTATGAAAGGGGTAGCCCGGTGGATTTTTCTCTTGGTTTGTGCTTGGTTGGGTTATATGATAATTCCAAACCATGTTTGGGCACAAGTGGTGATATGATCCAACTCGGTTTCACCGAAACGGGGAGTTCCCGGCAAATTAAATTCCAGGATCTTCGTTTTTAGGTGATAGTGCATGTCTGCAAAGAGGGTGACACTTGGGCACCATGTTTTGGACATTTCAGCATTCCACCAGACTTTCCATTGCATGGGTTTGGAGGTATTCCGATGCTCCTAGGCGCTTCTTCCTATGAAACCATGAACTGTGGGCCCAGAATCGTCTACCCCCTAGATGTTCTTATGAAAGGGGTAGACCGGTGGATTTTTCTCTTGGTTTGTGCTTGGTTGGTTTATAGGATAATTCCAGACCATGTTTGGGCATAAGTTGTGACAAGATCTAACCTGTTTTCACCGAAATGGGGAGTTCTCGACCCCCTAATAATTAAATTTCCAGAACACCTTCATTTTTAGGTGACATCGCATGTCTGCGAACGGGTCACGCTTGGGAACCAGGGGTTGGACATTTCAGCATTCCACCACACTTTAATACACATTCTAGGGTCCATTGCAAGTTTTGTAGGTATTCCGATATCCCGAAGAGCTTCTTCCTAGAAAACCCTGATCCGTGGGCCTGGATCATCTACCCCCCTAGATTTTCTTAAGAAAGGGGTAGCCCAGTGGATTTTTCTCTTGGTTTGTGCTTGGTTGGGTTATATGATAATTCCAAACCATGTTTGGGCACAAGTTGTGACATGATCCAACCCGATTTCACCGAAACGGGGAGTTCCCAACCAATTAAATTCCAGGATCTTTGTTTTTTTAGTGATAGTGCATCCCTACGAAGCGGGTTAAACTTGGGAACCATGTTTTGCACATTTCAGCATTCCACCACACTTTAATACACATGCTAGGGTCCACTTCATGGGTTTGGAGGTATTCCGATGCTTCGAGGTGCTTCTTCCTATGAAACCCTGATCTATATGGGCCCAGAATCGTCTACCCCCTTGATGTTCTTATGAAATGGGTAGCCTGGTGGAATTTTCTCTTGGTTTGTGCTTGGTTGGGTTATAGGATAATTCCAAACCATGTTTGGGCATAATTTGTGACAAGATCTAACCTGGTTTCACCGAAATAGGGACTTCTCGAGCCCCTAATAATTAAATTTCCAGAACACCTTCGTTTTTAGGTGACATCGCATGTCTGAAAACGGGTCACGCTTGGGACCATATTTTGGACATTTCAGCATTCCACCACACTTTAATACACATGCTAGGGTCCATTGCAAGGTTTGGAGGTATTCCGATGCCCCGAAGAGCTTCTTCCTATAAAACACTGATCCGTGGGCCTGGATCGTCTACCCCCCTAGATGTTCTTATAAAAGGGGTAGCCCGGCGGGTTTTTCTCTTGGTTTTGCTTGGTTGGGTTATGTGATAATTCCAAACCATGGTTGGGCACAAGTTGTGACATGATCCAACCCGGTTTCACCAAAACGGGGAGTTCCCGGCCAATTAAATTCTAGGATCTTCGTTTTTAGGTGTTAGTGCATGTCTGCAAAGATGGAGACACTTGGGCACCTTGTTTTGGACATTTCAGCATTCCACCACACTTTAATACACATCCTGGGGTCCATTGCATGGGTTTGGAGGTATTCCGATGCTCCGAGGCGCTTCTTCCTATGAAACCCTGATCTATATGGGTCCAGAATCGTCTACCCCCCTACATGTTCTTATGGAAGGGGTAGCCCGGTGGAATTTTCTCTTAGTTTGTGCTTGTTTGGGTTATAGGATAATTCCAGACCATGTTTGGGCATAAGTTGTGACAACATCTAACCTGTTTTCACCGAAATGGGGAGTTCTCGACCCCCTAATAATTAAATTTCCAGAACACCTTTGTTTGTAGGTGACATTGCATGTCTGCGAACGGGTCACTCTTGGGAACCAGGTTTTGGACATTTCAGCATTCCATCACACTTTAATACACATGCTAGGGTGCATTGCAAGGTTTGGAGTTATTCCGATGTCCCGAAGAGCTTCTTCCTAAAAAACCATGATCCGTGGGCCTGGATCGTCTACCCCCCCTAGATGTTCTTATGAAAGGGGTAGCCGGGTGGATTTTTCTCTTGGTTTGTGCTTGGTTGGGTTATATGAAAATTCCAAACCATGTTTGGGCACAAGTTGTGACATGATCCAACCCGGTTTCACTGAAACGGGGAGTTCCCAGCCAATTAAATTCCAGGATCTTCGTTTTTTCGGTGATAGTACATGCCTACGAAGCGGGTTACACTTGGGCACCATGTTTTGCACATCAGCATTCCACTACACTTTAATACACATGCTAGGGTCGATTGCATGGGTTTGGAGGTATTCCGATGCTCCGAGGCGCTTCTTCCTATGAAACCCTGATCTATATGGGCCCAGAATCGTCTACCCCCTAGATGTTCTTATGAAAGGTGTAGACCGGTGGATTTTTCTCTAGGTTTGTGCTTGGTTGGGTTATAGGATAATTCCAAACCATGTTTGGGCATAAGTTGTGACAAGATCTAACCTGGTTTCACCGAAATGGGGAGTTCTTCACCCCCTAATAATTAAATTTCCATTACACCTTCGTTTTTAGATGACATCGCATGTCTGAAAATGGGTCACGCTTGGGAACCAGGTTTTGGACATTTCACCATTCCACCAAACTATAATACACATGCTAGGGTCCATTTCAAGGTTTGCAGGTATTCTTATGACCCAAAGATCTTCTTCCTACAAAACCCTGATCCGTGGGCCCCCCTAGATGTTCTTATGAAAGGGGTAGCCCGGTGGATTTTTCTCTTGGTTTGTGCTTGGTTGGGTTATATGATAATTCCAAACCATGTTTGGGCACAAGTTGTGACATGATCCAACTCGGTTTCACCGAAACGGGGAGTTCCCGGCAAATTAAATTCCAGGATCTTCGTTTTTAGGTGATAGTGCATGTCTGCAAAGAGGGTGACACTTGGGCACCATGTTTTGGACATTTCAGCATTCCACCAGACTTTCCGTTGCATGGGTTTGGAGGTATTCCGATGCTCCGAGGCGCTTCTTCCTATGAAACCCTGAACTGTGGGCCCAGAATCGTCTACCCCCTAGATGTTCTTATGAAAGGGGTAGCCCGGTGGATTTTTCTCTTGGTTTGTGCTTGGTTGGTTTATAGGATAATTCCAGACCATGTTTGGGCATAAGTTGTGACAAGATCTAACCTGTTTTCACCGAAATGGGGAGTTCTCGACCCCCTAATAATTAAATTTCCAGAACACCTTCATTTTTAGGTGACATCGCATGTCTGCGAACGGGTCACGCTTGGGAACCAGGGGTTGGACATTTCAGCATTCCACCACACTTTAATACACATTCTAGGGTCCATTGCAAGGTTTGTAGGTATTTCGATATCCCGAAGAGCTTCTTCCTAGAAAACCCTGATTCGTGGGCCTGGATCATCTACCCCCCTAGATTTTCTTAAGAAAGGGGTAGCCTAGTGGATTTTTCTCTTGGTTTGTGCTTGGTTGGGTTATATGATAATTCCAAACCATGTTTGGGCACAAGTTGTGACATGATCCAACCCGATTTCACCGAAACGGGGAGTTCCCAACCAATTAAATTCCAGGATCTTCGTTTTTTTTGGTGATAGTGCATCCCTACGAAGCGGGTTACACTTGGGAACCATGTTTTGCACATTTCAGCATTCCACCACACTTTAATACACATGCTAGGGTCCACTTCATGGGTTTGGAGGTATTCCGATGCTTCGAGGTGCTTCTTCCTATGAAACCCTGATCTATATGGGCCCAGAATCGTCTACCCCCTAGATGTTCTTATGAAATGGGTAGCCCGGTGGAATTTTCTCTTGGTTTGTGCTTGGTTGGGTTATAGGATAATTCCAAACCATGTTTGGGCATAAGTTGTGACAAGATCTAACCTGGTTTCACCGAAATAGGGACTTCTCGAGCCCCTAATAATTAAATTTCCAGAACACCTTCGTTTTTAGGTGACATCGCATGTCTGAAAACGGGTCACGCTTGGGACCATATTTTGGACATTTCAGTATTCCACCACACTTTAATACACATGCTAGGGTCCATTGCAAGGTTTGGAGGTATTCCGATGTCCCGAAGAGCTTCTTCCTACAAAACACTGATCCGTGGGCCTGGATTGTCTACCCCCCTAGATGTTTGTAACACCCTCAGAATCGGACCTATGCAAGTTTGAGCAAAATTCGCCAAACCCGCATAGAAACGATTCAAAGGTGCCCACCAGGCACTTTCGTGCGGGTGGAAAACGAAGTAATAACATTACACAACAGTCCTCGATGGGACCCACAGAACAGATATATATATAACAGCGACTCAAAGAGTCAAGAATACAGATATAATATACAAAGATCCAAATCACCTTGAAAACGATAGAGCGTCCAGCTACGGACAAGATGCAAATGGGGCTAAGAGCCCTGAAGAATAAACAATGGCGTCCATAACCCTGCCCAGGCCAAGCCGGAAGGGTAACCCTGCTAACGGCGTCGATCTCAAAACCTGCTTAAACAAAAGGGGTGCCGACAAAGGGCAAAGGAAAAAGAAGGAGCGTCAGTACTGAGGCCAGTACACGGCGAGGCTAGAATTCGGCGGTCCTCGCCTACATAGGTATGGTGGACTGAAGCGGCAGCGGCAGCATGCACTAAACAACCTATAGAGACTCGATACAACTGGCGGCAATCAGAGAGGGGTAAGAAGGACCTATCCGGATCCAACCTGAAGCTAGCACCAAACAAACCCATCCTGGTGTTTCCCCCTCGAGACCAAACGAGGAAGTCAACCGAGGAACTCACACCGTTGGCAGTTTTACTTATTCAGTTATAGTTGCGGCACTTTACTAGTCAGGTTTAGATAATCGTCCTGATAAATAAACAGTGGGCACTTTTAGTTAACCATTCCGTGATAGTTGCAACAATTACTAATCAGGTACAGATAGCATGAGATAAACCTAAAACCCAGCAGTTGTTGATACTTTTATTAAGCCATTCCGTTGTAGTTGCGATACTTACTAGTCAGATACAACTGTCGCAAGCGACACTCCAAACAAGCAATTGTGGGCAGTATTAATTAGACATTCCGTTATAGTGAAGCTGATTACTAGTCATTATAAAGTCAAATTTATAGCAATAAACTTTAGTTATGCTTGTCTATGATCGAGATACTGTGCTCCAAGTCGTCCATATCCGCGGACACGGCTTTCAGAAAGTTTTACCCGGCCGGGGTGCACCAATAGCAACACACACTCGATCAACCTCGGAAAAACCAAATCAAAACCCAACGAGGCCTTCACGACAAAGCAATCACAAGATTCAGAAATATTTCAGGGGGCCACCCCTTAAGTAGATCCCGCAACGGAGTAAGCAAGCTCCGAGACGGCCTCAAGGTCTGCGACAATGGCTGTAAACGACTGGGAACCCGAAAGTGTGGCTGGGCTTGTCGATACCGCGTAAACATTCCGCTTCCAAAACAGTACAGTGTGCAGTACCTCACACAATCGTAAATAAAGCAGTAAAGCATGGCATAAGTACAGGATCGTAAATAAAACCTCAAACTAGTTTGTGGCCCCAAGAAATAAGACGGAATCAAGCTCTGGCTAAGGGGGGTCCCATATACCTCCCGGATGTGGATAGCGCGATAAAACAAGGAACATGTATCAAGTACTCGGGGTCTTACGGGACACAAGTGGGCGTTCGGAAACCAAATATTATCTATCACCCACCGATGCCTCTGCTTATTTCAATTTTAGTTGTTAAACAGAAATTAAAGTGACGATAAGTAAAACTAGGATCATCTCCAACATCAACAGGCGGCCAAGCATCAGCAATTGTGGCATATGACGACACGCAACAGCACTTGAGCAAGCGACTACGACGCGCAAGTCCAACTAGCTACCAAACAACAGGTAATAGGATGTGTCCAAGGCAATATAGGGCTGCACGGTAGATCACGGGTACGGAAACTAAAGCATCGCAACACAGATAGCAATAGATCAACAGGAGGGAAGTAAATACTATAAAAAGTAAGATAGGTAGGAAAGGGGGAGATGCTCGCCTGAAAACATTGCCGAAGGTTCAACCGAAGATCGGGTCGAAGCTCACATCAACTCAACGGCCTTATCCGAGAAGAAGCAAAAACACTAGAAGAAACGCCGGATGCAATATTTAATACAACGGCAGAAGATCGGCATGATGCATGTATGATGCATGACATGGCAAAGGTGCGATGCAATTAGGTCATATTAAGTGGAACTGGGGTCCCGACAATTAATCAGATGGTTCAAGTTGTTTAACTACCCCGCAGTTTATATGTTGTTTTAACATGGCAAGATATGGTACCGGTTCGATGCATAAATTTAAATGAGGCCAATAGGAGACAAGATTTGCCCGCATACGGGCCCCATATTTAATTATTAGGTGAATCGGCAGAAGGCCCCCAAGCCACAGATATGCATGCGAGATGACAATTTAATATGCAACAAGTTGTTATTATATTATAAAATAAGGTTTCGGGAAGGGTTCACACATCAGAGGGGGCTCGACGAACTTGGGGTTCCGAGGGTTCTGGGGTCCGGGTCGGTCTCAGGGTTTAGGGTTCGACGGGGTCATTCTCGGACTCAGGGGTAGGTCTTGGCGCATCCGGGGTCTTTGGGTCACGTTGCCGGTCATGGCGTTCGGGACGAAGCACTCGTCGCAACGGGGTTCTCGGCGGACTCGGTGTCCGGGGTTCTTCCAAAACCGTGGCGCGTCCGGGAGGCGATCTTAGCGTCGGTCATCCTCGGGGTCGAACTTGCGGGTCATGAATACGGAAGATCTTGTGGCTCGATGTCCGGGAGGCAGATCTTGGAGTCCAGGCCGGAGGTCTTGTCGGTGGCCTTCGGGCCCGTCCTGGGTAGGCATCCTCGGCGTCGGGGGAAGAGCTTGGGGTTCCAACTTGTTCGTCATTGACGGACTTGGTTCGTCGTCGGGTCTCGTCGGGGTCGGACTTCGGGGATTTGTGGTAGATGGCCCCATGTAGCCGGTCGTGGCGAGCTTGGCGCGACACCGGGTTCCGGGCGGACGTGCTTGGTGCTCCACGGTCTCCGGATCCGTGTCGATGATCATGTTGTTCCGTGATGTTGTTCTTGCCGGGCTTCTCGGAAACACTTGGGTCCACCTTCACGTGTCATTCCTCGAATAGGAGATGGTCTTGGATTTACAAACGCCCGGAGTACTTGTCGAAATTCTGGACTCGGTACTGGATCGTTCTTCCGCATCAACTAGCACCACACAACCCGCGTGTGCAAGCACCTGTTCTTCCCGTGAGGAGCATCTGGTTGGCGAGGCTACTAGCCCGAGGATCCTGCGGAGCAAGCAGCAGCGTCCAGAGCGAGCAGGCGGCCGCCGCGGGGTGCTGACGGCGAAGACCGGCGAGGGAGGGCCGCCGGCGCGCGGACGGGACCTGCCGCTGCGAGGAAGGGAAAACGCGGGGCGACGGGCGAGCTTGGGGGCGCATCGGGGAGAGGCGACGGCGAGGCGGGGGGGGGGGGTCGAGCGGCGGTGGCGCTTGGGGTCGGGGTCGGTGCAGGGGCCGACGGGGAGGCGAGCTCGCGTCGGGGCCGGCCAGGGAGGCGGGGTGCGGCTCGCAGGCGTCGGTGGCGGGGAGCTCTGGCGGCGGCCGCGGACGCGCGGGAGCGGCGGCGGCCAGGCGAGGCGGAGAGACGGTGGCGCGCGGGCGGCTTGCGGCGGTGCGGCCGAAGGTGGCGAGGGCGGCTCGAGCGCGGGCCGGCGACGGCAGCGTCCGTCGCGCGCGGAAGGAGGGCCGGCGGCGGGGGCGCTTGGGGAGAGCGGGTCAGGCGAGGCCGGCGGGGGCGGATCGTCGCGGAGCTCGGGGGAGGCGGGGTGGCGCGCGGCAGGCAGGAGGGGAGGTGCGGTCGCCAGCGCGGAATGGCGGAGGGAGCGAGCGCGGTCTGGCGGGCGCGAAGCGAGCGAGGGCGGCGAAGGAGGGAGGGTGGAGGCGCTGACGCATGGGGGGGAGAGGAGCGGGGCGTGCTGCGCGGGATGGGAGCGGGGCAGGGGGCGTGCCAGGGAGAGGAGGATGCGGCGGGAGGTAGGAGACGGGGGGAGGGGCAGCGCGGTTGGTGGGGCGGTGCGTGGTGGTGGGACCAGGCGGGCCCGCGGGCAGGGGGGTGGACCAGGGGAGCGGGGCTGGCGGTTGGTGAACGCAGAGAGGGCTGGGGGTGGGGCCGCGCGGTTGAGCTGGCTCGGTGGGGCGGAGAGAGGGAGAGAGAGAGGAGGGAAAAGGGGAGTGGGGTTGGCCTAGGTGGCAGCAGCCGATTGGCTGGAGGGAGGAGAGAAGGTGAGGTGGCGGATGGGGATAGGCCAGGGTGAGGTGGCTGGGGAGAGAGGGTAGAGAACTGGGTAGTTTTAGGATTAAATGGGGCAGATAGGTGGACCGATTTGAAAACAGGGGTGGTCGTTCGGGTCTACTCGGCCCGTTCGACTGCCCCACTAAACTAATTAAATCTTTTATTTAATTTAATTGGGCCGTTTGCAACCCGAAAGCACCAAAACAAAATACTCCGGAGCCCCGGGGTTTGGCGTTTGAATGAGAGAGGGCGTTTCAGAAAACAAAATAGGTTTTTCTGAAATAGTTTTAGACAAACAACACATGAGGATGACGATGCAATGCACAAATTCAACGCGATTTTCTAGTAGTGGTTTTGCGGGATGCCACAATTCGACACCACTAACAATGGATCTCGCCCTCGAGATCCGCCTCATGGTACCGGAAGAAGGGTCGGCGGGGCATCTTCTCGCTTCGTGTAGATCCTCGCGACACCACTAACAAGAGGTCGTTGTCCCTGTTCGTCAAGAGAACACTCCGGATACACAACGGGCGAAGTTAAAGGTAAGGTCACCTCTAACTTCCATGGAAGGAGTAAATTGCATCGATCCACTATTCAATGTACATAAGCGAATGATAAGAGTAGTGGTATGGTCGCGACTCCATCCCGCACTCAAAGCATTACTATGTACACGAATAGACAGATTATGCAACCAACCCTCAGGATTCAGACTGAAGATCTCGACAAACGAGGTTCGGATCAAAGGAGTGATGCAGACTCTGCATCGGAGCTGGCGTGGATGATGTCGTCGCGTCAGAAAACACCGGAAGGAACAAACAAGGTATAAAGAATGGTACCACAGATAGAGGATCACTCAGATAGCATGAAGTCCGGATGGTAGAACACCGTTATCAAAGGAGGAAGCGAAACCCTGAAGGTACGACGGGAACCCAACCGCGAGAAATCCTGGACTCGAAGAAAAGATAAGAGAGCAGATTCAAAAAACGTCGAGATAAGAGGAGATTAGCAGAGGGGTAAGGAGTAAAATCAGACCTAACCAGAACTATCCAACCGATTTTTCAAAATAGTTTTGACACTCTACTTCGGCCGTTAGCTAGGTTATCCTACAGGCTGGACTTGTGGGGTATCGCAACTGCTGAGCTCTGATACCACTCTGTAACACCCTCAGAATCGGACCTATGCAAGTTTGAGCAAAATTCGCCAAACCCGCATAGAAACGATTCAAAGGTGCCCACCAGGCACTTTCGTGCGGGTGGAAAACGAAGTAATAACATTACACAACAGTCCTCGATGGGACCCACAGAACAGATATATATAACAGCGACTCAAAGAGTCAAGAATACAGATATAATATACAAAGATCCAAATCACCTTGAAAACGATAGAGCGTCCAGCTACGGACAAGATGCAAATGGGGCTAAGAGCCCTGAAGAATAAACAATGGCGTCCATAACCCTGCCCAGGCCAAGCCGGAAGGGTAACCCTGCTAACGGCGTCGATCTCAAAACCTGCTTAAACAAAAGGGGTGCCGACAAAGGGCAAAGGAAAAAGAAGGAGCGTCAGTACTGAGGCCAGTACACGGCGAGGCTAGAATTCGGCGGTCCTCGCCTACATAGGTATGGTGGACTGAAGCGGCAGCGGCAGCATGCACTAAACAACCTATAGAGACTCGATACAACTGGCGGCAATCAGAGAGGGGTAAGAAGGACCTATCCGGATCCAACCTGAAGCTAGCACCAAACAAACCCATCCTGGTGTTTCCCCCTCGAGACCAAACGAGGAAGTCAACCGAGGAACTCACACCATTGGCAGTTTTACTTATTCAGTTATAGTTGCGGCACTTTACTAGTCAGGTTTAGATAATCGTCCTGATAAAGTAAACAGTGGGCACTTTTAGTTAACCATTCCGTGATAGTTGCAACAATTACTAATCAGGTACAGATAGCATGAGATAAACCTAAAACCCAGCAGTTGTTGATACTTTTATTAAGCCATTCCGTTGTAGTTGCGATACTTACTAGTCAGATACAACTGTTGCAAGCGACACTCCAAACAAGCAATTGTGGGCAGTATTAATTAGACATTCCGTTATAGTGAAGCTGATTACTAGTCATTATAAAGTCAAATTTATAGCAATAAACTTTAGTTATGCTTGTCTATGATCAAGATACTGTGCTCCAAGTCGTCCATATCCGCGGACACGGCTTTCAGAAAGTTTTACCCGGCCAGGGTGCACCAATAGCAACACACACTCGATCAACCTCGGAAAAACCAAATCAAAACCCAACGAGGCCTTCACGACAAAGCAATCACAAGATTCAGAAATATTTCAGGGGGCCACCCCTTAAGTAGATCCCGCAACGGAGTAAGCAAGCTCCGAGACGGCCTCAAGGTCTGCGACAATGGCTGTAAACGACTGGGAACCCGAAAGTGTGGCTGGGCTTGTCGATACCGCGTAAACATTCCGCTTCCAAAACAGTACAGTGTGCAGTACCTCGCACAATCGTAAATAAAGCAGTAAAGCATGGCATAAGTACAGGATCGTAAATAAAACCTCAAACTAGTTTGTGGCCCCAAGAAATAAGACGGAATCAAGCTCTGGCTAAGGGGGGTCCCATATACCTCCCGGATGTGGATAGCGCGATAAAACAAGGAACAGGTATCAAGTACTCGAGGTCTTACGGGACACAAGTGGGCGTTCGGAAACCAAATATTATCTATCACCCACCGATGCCTCTGCTTATTTCAATTTTAGTTGTTAAACAGAAATTAAAGTGACGATAAGTAAAACTAGGATCATCTCCAACATCAACAGGCGGCCAAGCATCAGCAACTGTGGCATATGACGACACGCAACAGCACTTGAGCAAGCGACTACGACGCGCAAGTCCAACTAGCTACCAAACAACAGGTAATAGGATGTGTCCAAGGCAATATAGGGCTGCACGGTAGATCACGGGTACGGAAACTAAAGCATCGCAACACAGATAGCAATAGATCAACAGGAGGGAAGTAAATACTATAAAAAGTAAGATAGGTAGGAAAGGGGGAGATGCTCGCCTGAAAACATTGCCGAAGGTTCAACCGAAGATCGGGTCGAAGCTCACATCAACTCAACGGCCTTATCCGAGAAGAAGCAAAAACACTAGAAGAATCACCGGATGCAATATTTAATACAACGGCAGAAGATCGGCATGGATCATGTATGATGCATGACATGGCAAAGGTGCGATGCAATTAGGTCATATTAAGTGGAACTGGGGTCCCGACAATTAATCAGATGGTTCAAGTTGTTTAACTACCCCGCAGTTTATATGTTGTTTTAACATGGCAAGATATGGTACCGGTTCGATGCATAAATTTAAATGAGGCCAATAGGAGACAAGATTTGCCCGCATACGGGCCCCATATTTAATTATTAGGTGAATCGGCAGAAGGCCCCCAAGCCACAGATATGCATGCGAGATGACAATTTAATATGCAACAAGTTGTTATTATATTATAAAATAAGGTTTCGGGAAGGGTTCACACATCAGAGGGGGCTCGACGAACTTGGGGTTCCGAGGGTTCCGGGGTCCGGGTCGGTCTCAGGGTTTAGGGTTCGACGGGGTCGTTCTCGGACTCAGGGGTAGGTCTTGGCGCATCCGGGGTCTTCGGGTCACGTTGCCGGTCATGGCGTTCGGGACGAAGCACTCGTCGCAACGGGGTTCTCGGCGGACTCGGTGTCCGGGGTTTTTCCAAAACCGTGGCGCGTCCGGGAGGCGATCTTAGCGTCGGTCATCCTCGGGGTCGAACTTGCGGGTCATGAATACGGAAGATCTTGTGGTTCGATGTCCGGGAGGCAGATCTTGGAGTCCAGGCCGGAGGTCTTGTCGGTGGCCTTCGGGCCCGTCCTGGGTAGGCATCCTCGGCGTCGGGGGAAGAGCTTGGGGTTCCAACTTGTTCGTCATTGACGGACTTGGTTCGTCGTCGGGTCTCGTCGGGGTCGGACTTCGGGGATTTGTGGTAGATGGCCCCATGTAGCCGGTCGTGGCGAGCTTGGCGCGACACCGGGTTCCGGGCGGACGTGCTTGGTGCTCCACGGTCTCCGGATCCGTGTCGATGATCATGTTGTTCCGTGATGTTGTTCTTGCCGGGCTTCTCGGAAACACTTGGGTCCACCTTCACGTGTCATTCCTCGAATAGGAGACGGTCTTGGATTTACAAACGCCCGGAGTACTTGTCGAAATTCTGGAGTCGGTACTGGATCGTTCTTCCGCATCAACTAGCACCACACAACCCGCGTGTGCAAGCACCTGTTCTTCCCGTGAGGAGCATCTGGTTGGCGAGGCTACTAGCCCGAGGATCCTGCGGAGCAAGCAGCAGCGTCCAGAGCGAGCAGGCGGCCGCCGCGGGGTGCTGACGGCGAAGACCGGCGAGGGAGGGCCGCCGGCGCGCGGACGGGACCTGCCGCTGCGAGGAAGGGAAAACGCGGGGCGACGGGCGAGCTTGGGGGCGCATCGGGGAGAGGCGACGGCGAGGCGGGGGGGGGGGGGGGGTCGAGCGGCGGTGGCGCTTGGGGTCGGGGTCGGTGCAGGGGCCGACGGGGAGGCGAGCTCGCGTCGGGGCCGGCCAGGGAGGCGGGGTGCGGCTCGCAGGCGTCGGTGGCGGGGAGCTCTGGCGGCGGCCGCGGACGCGCGGGAGCGGCGGCGGCCAGGCGAGGCGGAGAGACGGTGGCGCGCGGGCGGCTTGCGGCGGTGCGGCCGAAGGTGGCGAGGGCGGCTCGAGCGCGGGCCGGCGACGGCAGCGTCCGTCGCGCGCGGAAGGAGGGCCAGCGGCGGGGGCGCTTGGGGAGAGCGGGTCAGGCGAGGCTGGCGGGGGCGGATCGTCGCGGAGCTCGGGGGAGGCGGGGTGGCGCGCGGCAGGCAGGAGGGGAGGTGCGGTCGCCGACGCGGAACGGCGGAGGGAGCGAGCGCGGTCTGGCGGGCGCGAAGCGAGCGAGGGCGGCGAAGGAGGGAGGGTGGAGGCGCTGACGCATGGGGGGAGAGGAGCGGGGCGTGCTGCGCGGGATGGGAGCGGGGCAGGGGGCGTGCCAGGGAGAGGAGGATGCGGCGGGAGGTAGGAGACGGGGGGAGGGGCAGCGCGGTTGGTGGGGCGGTGCGTGGTGGTGGGACCAGGCGGGCCCGCGGGCAGGGGGGTGGACCGGGGGAGCGGGGCTGGCGGTTGGTGAACGCAGAGAGGGCTGGGGGTGGGGCCGCGCGGTTGAGCTGGCTCGGTGGGGAGGAGAGAGGGAGAGAGAGAGGAGGGAAAAGGGGAGTGGGGTTGGCCTAGGTGGCAGCAGCCGATTGGCTGGAGGGAGGAGAGAAGGTGAGGTGGCGGATGGGGATAGGCCAGGGTGAGGTGGCTGGGGAGAGAGGGTAGAGAACTGGGTAGTTTCAGGATTAAATGGGGCAGATAGGTGGACCGATTTGAAAACAGGGGTGGTCGTTCGGGTCTACTCGGCCCGTTCGACTGCCCCACTAAACTAATTAAATCTTTTATTTAATTTAATTGGGCCGTTTGCAACCCGAAAGCACCAAAACAAAATACTCCGGAGCCCCGGGGTTTGGCGTTTGAATGACAGAGGGCGTTTCAGAAAACAAAATAGGTTTTTCTGAAATAGTTTTAGACAAACAACACATGAGGATGACGATGCAATGCACAAATTCAACGCGATTTTCTAGTAGTGGTTTTGCGGGATGCCACAATGTTCTTATAAAAGGGGTAGCCCGGCGGATTTTTCTCTTGGTTTTGCTTGGTTGGGTTATGTGATAATTCCAAACCATGTTTGGGCACAACATGTGACATGATCCAACCCGGTTTCACCAAAACGGGGAGTTCCCGGCCAATTAAATTCTAGGATCTTCGTTTTTAGGTGATAGTGCATGTCTGCAAAGATGGAGACACTTGGGCACCTTGTTTTGGACATTTCAGCATTCCACCACACTTTAATACACATCCTGGGGTCCATTGCATGGGTTTGGAGGTATTCCGATGCTCCGAGGTGCTTCTTCCTATGAAACCCTGATCTATATGGGCCCAGAATCGTCTAACGCCCTAGATGTTATTATGAAAGGGGTAGCCCGGTGGATTTTTCTCTTGGTTTGTGCTTGGTTGGGTTATAGGATAATTCCAAACCATGTTTGGGCATAAGTTGTGACAAGATCTAACCTGGTTTCACCGAAATGGGGAGTTCTTGACCCCCTAATAATTAAATTTCCATTACACCTTCGTTTTTAGATGACATCGCATGTCTGAAAATGGGTCACGCTTGGGAACCAGGTTTTGGACATTTCAGCATTCCACCACACTATAATACACATGCTAGGGTCCATTTCAAGGTTTGCAGGTATTCTTATGACCCAAAGAGCTTCTTCCTACAAAAACCTGATCCGTGGGCCCCCCTAGATGTTCTTATGAAAGGGGTAGCCCGGTGGATGTTTCTCTTGGTTTGTGCTTGGTTGGGTCATATGATAATTCCAAACCATGTTTGGGCACAAGTTGTGACATGATCCAACTCGGTTTCACCGAAACGGGAAGTTCCCGGCAAATTAAATTCCAGGATCTTCGTTTTTAGGTGATAGTGCATGTCTGCAAAGAGGGTGACACTTGGGCACCATGTTTTGGACATTTCAGCATTCCACCAGACTTTCCATTGCATGGGTTTGGAGGTATTCCGATGCTCCGAGGCGCTTCTTCCTATGAAACCCTGAACCGCGGGCCCAGAATCGTCTACCCCCTAGATGTTCTTATGAAAGGGGTAGCCCGGTGGATTTTTCTCTTGGTTTGTGCTTGGTTGGTTTATAGGATAATTCCAGACCATGTTTGGGCATAAGTTGTGACAAGATCTAACCTGTTTTCACCGAAATGGGGAGTTCTCGACCCCCTAATAATTAAATTTCTAGAACACCTTCATTTTTAGGTGACATCGCATGTCTGCGAACGGGTCACGCTTGGGAACCAGGGGTTGGACATTTCAGCATTCCACCACACTTTAATACACATTCTAGGGTCCATTGCAAGGTTTGTAGGTATTCCGATATCCCGAAGAGCTTCTTCCTAGAAAACCCTGATGCGTGGGCCTGGATCATCTACCCCCCTAGATTTTCTTAAGAAAGGGGTAGCTCAGTGGATTTTTCTCTTGGTTTGTGCTTGGTTGGGTTATATGATATTTCCAAACCATGTTTGGGCACAAGTTGTGACATGATCCAACCCGATTTCACCGAAACGGGGAGTTCCCAACCAATTAAATTCCAGGATCTTTGTTTTTTTGGTGATAGTGCATCCCTACGAAGCGGGTTACACTTGGGAACCATGTTTTGCACATTTCAGCATTCCACCACACTTTAATACACATGCTAGGGTCCACTTCATGGGTTTGGAGGTATTCCGATGCTTCGAGGTGCTTCTTCCTATGAAACCCTGATCTATATGGGCCCAGAATCGTCTACCCCCTAGATGTTCTTATGAAATGGGTAGCCCGGTGGAATTTTCTCTTGGTTTGTGCTTGGTTGGGTTATAGGATAATTCCAAACTATGTTTGGGCATAAGTTGTGACAAGATCTAACCTGGTTTCACCGAAATAGGGACTTCTCGAGCCCCTAATAATTAAATTTCTAGAACACCTTCGTTTTTAGGTGACATTGCATCTCTGAAAACGGGTCACGCTTGGGACCATATTTTGGACATTTCAGCATTCCACCACACTTTAATACACATGCTAGGGTCCATTGCAAGGTTTGGAGGTATTCCGATGTCCCGAAGAGCTTCTTCCTACAAAACACTGATCCGTGGGCCTGGATAGTCTACCCCCCTAGATGTTCTTATAAAAGGGGTAGCCCGGCGGGTTTTTCTCTTGGTTTTGCTTGGTTGGGTTATGTGATAATTCCAAACCATGTTTGGGCACAAGTTATGACATGATCCAACCCGGTTTCACCAAAAGGGGGAGTTCCCGGCCAATTAAATTCTAGGATCTTCGTTTTTAGGTGATAGTGCATGTCTGCAAAGATGGAGACACTTGGGCACCTTGTTTTGGACATTTCAGCATTCCACCACACTTTAATACACATCCTGGGGTCCATTGCATGGGTTTGGAGGTATTCCGATGCTCCGAGGCGCTTCTTCCTATGAAACCCTGATCTATATGGGTCCAGAATCATCTACCCCCCTACATGTTCTTATGGAAGGGGTAGCCCGGTGGAATTTTCTCTTTGTTTGTGCTTGTTTGGGTTATAGGATAATTCCAGACCATGTTTGGGCATAAGTTGTGACAAGATCTAACCTGTTTTCACCGAAATGGGGAGTTCTCGACCCCCTAATAATTAAATTTCCAGAACACCTTTGTTTGTAGGTGACATTGCATGTCTGCGAACGGGTCACTCTTGGGAACCAGGTTTTGGCCATTTCACATTCCATCACACTTTAATACACATGCTAGGGTGCATTGCAAGGTTTGGAGGTATTCTGATGTCCCGAAGAGCTTCTTCCTACAAAACCCTGATCCGTGGCCCCGGATCGTCTACCCCCCTAGATGTTCTTATGAAAGGGGTAGCCCGGTGGATTTTTCTCCTAGTTTGTGCTTGGTTGGGTTATATGATAATTCCAAACCATGTTTGGGAACAAGTTGTGACATGATCCAACCCGGTTTCACCGAAACGGGGAGTTCCCGGCGAATTAAATTCCAGGATCTTCGTTTTTAGGTGATACTGCATGTCTGCAAAGAGGGTGACACTTGGGCACCATGTTTTGGACATTTCAGCATTCCACCAGACTTTAATACACATGCTAGGGTCCATTGCATGGGTTTGGAGGTATTCTGATGCTCCGAAGCGCTTCTTCCTATGAAACCCTGAACTGTTGGCCCAGAATCGTCTACCCCCTAGATGTTCTTATGAAACGGGTAGCCCGGTTGATTTTTCTCTTGGTTTGTGCTTGGTTGGGTTATAGGATAATTCCAAACCATGTTTGGGCATAAGTTGTGACAAGATCTAACCTGGTTTCACCGAAATAGGGAGTTCTCGACCCCCTAATAATTAAATTTCTAGAACACCATCGTTTTTAGGTGACATCGCATGTCTGAAAACGGGTCATGCTTGGGAACCAGATTTTGGACATTTCAGCATTCCACCACACTTTAATACACATGCTAGGGTCCATTGCAAGGTTCGGAGGTATTCCGATGTCCCGAAGAGCTTCTTCCTACAAAACACTGATCCGAAGGCCTGGATTGTCTACCCCCTAGATGTTCTTATAAAAGGGGTAGCCCGGTGGATTTTTCTCTTGGTTTTTCTTGGTTGGGTTATATGATAATTCCAAACCATGTTTGGGCACAAGTTGTGACATGATCCAACCCGGTTTCACCAAAACGGGGAGTTCCCGGCCAATTAAATTCTAGGATCTTCGTTTATAGGTGATAGTGCATGTCTGCAAAGAGGGCTACACTTGGGCACCATGTTTTGGACATTTCAGCATTCCACCACACTTTAATACACATGCTAGGGTCCACTTCATGGGTTTGGAGGTATTCCGATGCTTCGAGGTGCTTCTTCCTATGAAACCCTGATCTATATGGGCCGAGAATCGTCTACCCCCTAGATGTTCTTATGAAATGGGTAGCCCGGTGGATTTTTCTCTTGGTTTGTGCTTGGTTGGTTTATAGGATAATTCCAGACCATGTTTGGGCATAAGTTGTGACAAGATCTAACCTGTTTTCACCGAAATGGGGAGTTCTCGACCCCCTAATAATTAAATTTCTAGAACACCTTCATTTTTAGGTGACATCGCATGTCTGCGAACGGGTCACGCTTGGGAACCAGGGGTTGGACATTTCAGCATTCCACCACACTTTAATACACATTCTAGCGTCCATTGCAAGGTTTGTAGGTATTCCGATATCCCGAAGAGCTTCTTCCTAGAAAACCCTGATGCGTGGGCCTGGATCATCTACCCCCCTAGATTTTCTTAAGAAAGGGGTAGCCCAGTGGATTTTTCTCTTGGTTTGTGCTTGGTTGGGTTATATGATAATTCCAAACCATGTTTGGGCACAAGTTGTGACATGATCCAACCCGATTTCACCGAAACGGGGAGTTCCCAACCAATTAAATTCCAGGATCTTTGTTTTTTTGGTGATAGTGCATCCCTACGAAGCGGGTTACACTTGGGAACCATGTTTTGCACATTTCAGCATTCCACCACACTTTAATACACATGCTAGGGTCCACTTCATGGGTTTGGAGGTATTCCGATGCTTCGAGGTGCTTCTTCCTATGAAACCCTGATCTATATGGGCCCAGAATCGTCTACCCCCTAGATGTTCTTATGAAATGGGTAGCCCGGTGGAATTTTCTCTTGGTTTGTGCTTGGTTGGGTTATAGGATAATTCCAAACCATGTTTGGGCATAAGTTGTGACAAGATCTAACCTGGTTTCACCGAAATAGGGACTTCTCGAGCCCCTAATAATTAAATTTCTAGAACACCTTCGTTTTTAGGTGACATCGCATGTCTGAAAACGGGTCACGCTTGGGACCATATTTTGGACATTTCAGCATTCCACCACACTTTAATACACATGCTAGGGTCCATTGCAAGATTTGGAGGTATTCCGATGTCCCGAAGAGCTTCTTCCTACAAAACACTGATCCGTGGGCCTGTATCGTCTACCCCCCTAGATGTTCTTATAAAAGGAGTAGCCCGGCGGGTTTTTCTCTTGGTTTTGCTTGGTTGGTGTGGCATCCCGCAAAAACCACTACTAGAAAATCGCGTTGATTTTGTGCATTGCACCGTCATCATCATGCATTGGTTGCATAAAATTATGTTTGCAAAGCCCGTGTTGTTTTCTAAACGCCCCTCTCTATTCAAACATCAAAACCGGGTCCCCGGAATATTTTGTTTTGGCCGCTATCGGTTTGCCAACGGCCCGTTTAAATCAAATAAAAAAATTATATTATTTTTAGTGGGGGCAGTCGAACGGGCCAACCCGACCCGACGACCACCCCCGTATTAAACAGATCGGTCCACCTACACCTGCCCTTCTAAATCCTAAGCCCACCAATTAGTCTACCCACACCCAACCCTCCACCTCACCCCGACCACTCCCCTTGCGCCACCTCAGCTAACCCCTATCCCTCACCCAACCAACCCTTGCCACGTGGCCTAGCCTCCCTCAGCAGCCACCCACCCCCTGGCCACCAGCACCCACGCACACACTGCACCGCTCACGCCTCTCCCTGCCGCGTGGCCCCACCCGGCCCCGCGCGCGGCAGCCGCACGCGCCAGCGACGCGCCCCCCCAACCCTCTCTCTCTCTGCCGCCTGGGTCCCACCCGCAACCCCCACCCCGACCTGGCCCTGCCCCTGCCCCGCGTGTCCCCCGGTCCCACGCCTGGCACCCTGTCCCCGGCCCCTCCTCCTCTCTCTTCTTCCTCGCAGCAAGCCTCCCGCCTCCACCCCAGGACCTTGCGCCGCCCGCGCCGCCGCCCCAGGGCTCCCCCTCTCGTCCTCCCGTGCGCGCGCCGCCGCCCGCTTCGGCCTCCGCCGTCGCCCGCCACCGCCCGGTCCACCGGCTCCGCCCGCCTCATCCTTCCTCACCGCCGCCCCCGCGAGCTTGCTCTGCCCTGGCCGCCGCGAGCCCCGCGCTCCCGCCGCCGGCGCGCTTCCTCCTCTCCCCTTCGGCCCTCCGGCTCGCCGTCGCTGGCCCCGCTCAAGCCCGCGACGCCGCCGCCGCCCGCCTCGAGCACAACCTCCGCCAGCTCGCCGCCCCGCCTCCGCTCGCTCGCTGCCGCTCCCCGCGTCCTCGCCGGCGACGCCGCGTGGCCCGTCCGCGCGCGCGTCTGCCCTCCTCCCCACCGCCCGCGTTCCCCCCAAGCTCCGGCCCCGCCTGCCTCCTCTCCGCTCCGGCCAGGCCACCTCCGAGCCGCCGTTCGCCGGTGCCGCGCTCGAGCTCGCGTCCCCCCAGCGACCCCCTCGCCGCCCGCGAGCGCCCTGCAGCCTTCCCAGCGCCTCACCCCTCGCCTGGCCGCCTCGCCCGCCGCGCGTGGCTCCTCCCCCAGTCCGCCCGCGCTCGAGGCCGCCGCCGCCGTCGCCGGACCCGCTCTCCCCGCTCCCGTCCGCCAGTCGTCATCCCGCGCCGTCCCTCACCTCCGAGTTTCTCCGCCGCCTGAGCCCCGTCGCTCCTGGCCCGGCTCGCCTCGCCGCGTCCCTGGCCGCCCCGACCGCCTGTGGGCCCCGCAGGTGCTTTGGGCATACCAAGCTCTGCAGTGGCTCTCGCGCCCAGGGTTCTTCTCGACAAGTTCGTCATCGAAAGAGGAGCCGCAAGCCAAGACCATCGAGAGGGAACCGGGTACCTCGGACCAAGAACGTCGTCATGGAACGCAAAGGTTTTCCGAGGAGCATGTACCGTGTGCCGAGGCCGAATCAAGATCTTCCCGACGCCGAGGATGCCCACCCAGGACGGACCCGAAGACCACCGACAAGACCTCCGGCCTGGACTCCAAGATCTGCCTCCCGGACATCGAGCCACAAGATCCTCCGTATACATGACCCGCAAGTTCGACCCCGAGAATGACCGACGCTAAGATCGCCTCACGGACGCGCCACGGTTTTGGAAGAACCCCCGGACACCGAGTCCGCCGAGAACCCCGTTGCGACAAGTGCTTCACCCCGAACGCCATGACCGTTGACATGACCCGAAGACCGCGATGCGACAAGATCTGCCCCGTGACCGAGAACGCTTCCGTCGTACCCTGGATCCCGAGCCCGGACCCGAAACCCTGAGACCGACCCCGAACCCCGGACCCCCAAGATCGTCGAGCCCCCTCTGATGTGTGACCCCTTTCCTCGAACCCTATTTTATAACATATCAATTTGTTGCACATTAAATTGTCATTCCCGCATGCATAGCATTGGATTGGGGGCATTATGCCGATTCACCTAATAATTAAACATGGGGCCCATATGCGGGCAAATCTAGTCTCATATCGGCCTCATTTAAACTTGTGTAGCGAACCCGTATCATCTTTTGCCATGTAAAACAACATTTAATATGTGGGGGTTTTAAACAACTGGAACCATCTAACTAATTGTCGGAACCCCGGTTCCGCTTAATATGACCTAATTGCCTCGCACCTTTGCCATGCCATCCATCATGCATGCATCATGCCGATCTTCTGCCGTGTATTAAATATTGCATCCGGTGTTTCTTCTAGTGTTTTGCTTCTTCGCGGATAAGGCCGTTGAGTTGATGTGAGCGTCGCCCCGATCTTCGGTCGGACCTTCGACAATGTTTTCAGGCGAGCATCTCCCCCTTTCTACCTATCTTACTTTATAGTATTTACTTCCCTCCTGTTGATCTATTGCTATCTGTGTTGCGTTGCTCTAGTTTCGTACCCGTGATATCCCTTGCAGCCATATATAGCCTTGGACACATCCTATTACCTGTTGTTTGGTAGATAGATGGACCCGCGTGTCGTAGTCGCTTGCTCAAGTGTTTTTGCTTGTCGCCAAATACCACAATTGTTGGAGGATTGCCGCACGTTGACGTTGGAGATGATCATGGTTTTACTTATTGTTCACTTTAATTACTGTTTAACAACTAAAATTGAAATAAGCAGAGGCATCGGTGGGTGATAGGTAAGATTTGGTTTCCGACCGCCCACTTGTGTCCCGTAGGACCCGAGTTCTTGACACCTGTTCCGAGATCGAGCGCGCTAACCACAGGTGGGGAGATATGGGCCCCCCATTGATAATTACCTGATTTCAAAGTACTGTACTGGGGGCCACAAAGTAGTTTGGGGCTTTATTACTATCCTGTACTTATGCCATGTTTACCGCTTTATTTACGATTGTGCGAGGTACTGCACACTGTACTGTTTAGGATCGGGACACGTTTTCGCGGTGTCGACAGTCCCCGTTTGGGGATTTGCTGTCGCTCACTGCCGTCTACCCAAACCCTGAGTCCGTCTCGGAGACCGGCCGACTCCGTTGCGGGTGTCGACTCGGTGGGGTGGCCCCCATGTACTTGCTTTGTGTCTGGGAACGTCGTGACTTAGGCCCCGCCGACATACCGATGGGTGTATGTTAACTGATCTGGCAAAAAGGGTCGAAGTGCCTGTGGATACTTTGGTGCACCCCTGCAGGGTTAAATCTTTTCGAGAAGCCGTGTCCGTGGTTATGGACGACTTGGAGCACAGTGTCTAATCATAGACAACTATAACTAAAGTTTACTGTTTTAAATTGACTTGTTTCCGATATGATTAGTAATCAGCTTCACTACAACAGAATGGCTAAGTAAAAGTACCAACAACTGCTGGGTTTTGGGGCTATCTCATGATAATTGTATCTGACTAGTAAGTGTTGCCACTATAACGGAATGATTAACTAAAAGATGCCCACTGCTTACTTTATCAGGACGAATATCTAAACCTGACTAGTAAAGTGCCGCCACTATAACTGAATAAGTAAAATTGCCAACCGTGTGAGTTCCTCGGTTGACTTCCTCGTTGGTCTCGAGGGGGAAACGCCAGGATGGGCTTGTTTGATGATAGTATCAAGTTGGATCCGAATAGGTCTTTCTCACCCCCTCTGATAGCCGCCAGTTGTATCGAGTCTCTATAGGTTGTTTAGTGCATGCTGCCGCTGCCGCTCAGTCCACCATACCTATGTAGGCGAGGACCGCCGAATTCTAGCCTCGCCGTGTACTGGCCTCAGTACTGACGCTCCTTCTTTTTCCTTTGCCCTTTGTCGGCACCCCTTTTGTTTAAGCAGGTTTTGAGATCGACGCCGTTAGCAGGGTTACCCTTCCGGCTTGGCCTGGGCAGGGTTATGGACGCCATTGGTTATTCTTCAGGGCTCTTAGCCCCATTTGCTTCTTGTCCGTAGTCGGACGCCCCATCGTTTTCAAGGTGATTTGGATCTTTGTACCGTATATCTGTATTCTTGACTCTTTGAGTCGCTGTTGTATATATCTGTTCTGTGGGTCCCATCGAGGACTGTTGTGTAATGTTATTACTTTGTTTTTCCACCCGCACGAAAGTGCCTGGTGGGCACCTTCAAATCGTTTCTATGCGGGTTTGGCGAGTTTTGCAAAAACTTTCATAGGGCCGATTCTGAGGGTGTTACAGAGTGGTATCAGAGCTCAGCAGTTGCGATACCCCACAAGTCCAGCCTGTAGGATAACCTAGCTAACGGCCGAAGTAGAGTGTCAAAACTATTTTTGAAAAACCGGTTGGATAGTTCTGGTTAGGTCTAATTTTACTCCTTACCCCTCTGCTGTTCTCCTCTTACCTCGACGTGTTTTAAATCTGCTCTCTTATCTTTTCTTCGAGTCCAGGATTTCTCGTGGTTGGGTTTCCGTCGTACCTTCAGGGTTTCGCTCCTCCTTTGATAACGGTGTTGCTACATCCGGTCTTCATGCTATCCGAGGAATCCGTCTTCCGTGGTACCATTCTTTGTTCCTTGTTTTTTCCTTCCGGAGTTTTCCGCCGCAACGACATCATCCACGCCAGAACCGATGCAGATTCTGCATCGCTCCTTTGATCCGAACCTCGCTTGTCGAGATCTTCAGTCTGAATCCGAGAGTTGGTTGCATAATCTGTCTATTCGTGTACATGGTAATGCTTTGAGTGCGGGATGGAGTCGCGACCATACCACTACTCTTATCATTCGCTTGTGTACATTGAATGGTGGATCGATGCAATTTACTCCTTCCGCTGAAGTAGAGGTGGCCTTACCTTTAACTTCGTCCGTTGTTTATCCGGAGTGCTCTCTCGACGATCAGGGACAACGACCTCTTGTTAGTGGTGTCGCGAAGGTCTACACGAAGCGAGAAGACGCAGATCGCCGACCTTCCTTCCGGTACCATGAGGCGGATCTCGAGGGCGAGATCCCTTGTTAGTGGTGTCGAATTGTGGCATCCCGCAAAAACCACTACTAGAAAATCGCGTTGATTTTGTGCATTGCACCGTCATCATCATGCATTGGTTGCATAAAATTATGTTTGCAAAGCCCGTGTTGTTTTCTAAACGCCCCTCTCTATTCAAACATCAAAACCGGGTCCCGGGAATATTTTGTTTTGGCCGCTATCGGTTTGCCAACGGCCCGTTTAAATCAAATAAAAAAATTATATTATTTTTAGTGGGGGCAGTCGAACGGGCCAACCCGACCCGACGACCACCCCCGTATTAAACAGATCGGTCCACCTACACCTGCCCTTCTAAATCCTAAACCCACCAATTAGTCTACCCACACCCAACCCTCCACCTCACCCCGGCCACTCCCCTTGCGCCACCTCAGCTAACCCCTATCCCTCACCCAACCAACCCTTGCCACGTGGCCTAGCCTCCCTCAGCAGCCACCCACCCCCTGGCCACCAGCACACACGCACACACTGCACCGCTCACGCCCTCTCCCTGCCGCGTGGCCCCACCCGGCCCCGCGCGCGGCAGCCGCACGCGCCAGCGACGCGCCCCCCCAACCCTCTCTCTCTCTGCCGCCTGGGTCCCACCCGCAACCCCCACCCCGACCTGGCCCTGCCCCTGCCCCGCGTGTCCCCCGGTCCCACGCCTGGCACCCTGTCCCCGGCCCCTCCTCCTCTCTCTTCTTCCTCGCAGCAAGCCTCCCGCCTCCGCCCCAGGACCTTGCGCCGCCCGCGCCGCCGCCCCAGGGCTCCCCCTCTCGTCCTCCCGTGCGCGCGCCGCCGCCCGCTTCGGCCTCCGCCGTCGCCCGCCACCGCCCGGTCCACCGGCTCCGCCCGCCTCATCCTTCCTCACCGCCGCCCCCGCGAGCTTGCTCCGCCCTGGCCGCCGCGAGCCCCGCGCTCCCGCCGCCGGCGCGCTTCCTCCTCTCCCCTTCGGCCCTCCGGCTCGCCGTCGCTGGCCCCGCTCAAGCCCGCGACGCCGCCGCCGCCCGCCTCGAGCACAACCTCCGCCAGCTCGCCGCCCCGCCTCCGCTCGCTCGCTGCCGCTCCCCGCGTCCTCGCCGGCGACGCCGCGTGGCCCGTCCGCGCGCGCGTCTGCCCTCCTCCCCACCGCCCGCGTTCCCCCAAGCTCCGGCCCCGCCTGCCTCCTCTCCGCTCCGGCCAGGCCACCTCCGAGCCGTCGTTCGCCGGCGCCGCGCTCGAGCTCGCGTCCCCCCAGCGACCCCCTCGCCGCCCGCGAGCGCCCTGCAGCCTTCCCAGCGCCTCACCCCTCGCCTGGCCGCCTCGCCCGCCGCGCGTGGCTCCTCCCCCAGTCCGCCCGCGCTCGAGGCCGCCGCCGCCGTCGCCGGACCCGCTCTCCCCGCTCCCGTCCGCCAGTCGTCATCCCGCGCCGTCCCTCACCTCCGAGTTTCGCCGCCGCCTGAGCCCCGTCGCTCCTGGCCCGGATCGCCTCGCCGCGTCCCTGGCCGCCCCGACCGCCTGTGGGCCCCGCAGGTGCTTTGGTCATACCAAGCTCTGCAGTGGCTCTCGCGCCCAGGGTTCTTCTCGACAAGTTCGTCATCGAAAGAGGAGCCGCAAGCCAAGACCATCGAGAGGGAACCGGGTACCTCGGACCAAGAACGTCGTCATGGAACGCAAAGGTTTTCCGAGGAGCATGTACCGTGTGCCGAGGCCGAATCAAGATCTTCCCGACGCCGAGGATGCCTACCCAGGACGGACCCGAAGACCACCGACAAGACCTCCGGCCTGGACTCCAAGATCTGCCTCCCGGACATCGAGCCACAAGATCCTCCGTATACATGACCCGCAAGTTCGACCCCGAGAATGACCGACGCTAAGATCGCCTCACGGACGCGCCACGGTTTTGGAAGAACCCCCGGACACCGAGTCCGCCGAGAACCCCGTTGCGACAAGTGCTTCACCCCGAACGCCATGACCGTTGACATGACCCGAAGACCGCGATGCGACAAGATCTGCCCCGTGACCGAGAACGCTTCCGTCGTACCCTGGATCCCGAGCCCGGACCCGAAACCCTGAGACCGACCCCGAACCCCGGACCCCCAGATCGTCGAGCCCCCTCTGATGTGTGACCCCTTTCCTCGAACCCTATTTTATAACATATCAATTTGTTGCACATTAAATTGTCATTCCCGCATGCATAGCATTGGATTGGGGGCATTATGCCGATTCACCTAATAATTAAACATGGGGCCCATATGCGGGCAAATCTAGTCTCATATCGGCCTCATTTAAACTTGTGTAGCGAACCCGTATCATCTTTTGCCATGTAAAACAACATTTAATATGTGGGGGTTTTAAACAACTGGAACCATCTAACTAATTGTCGGAACCCCGGTTCCGCTTAATATGACCTAATTGCCTCGCACCTTTGCCATGCCATCCATCATGCATGCATCATGCCGATCTTCTGCCGTGTATTAAATATTGCATCCGGTGTTTCTTCTAGTGTTTTGCTTCTTCGCGGATAAGGCCGTTGAGTTGATGTGAGCGTCGCCCCGATCTTCGGTCGGACCTTCGACAATGTTTTCAGGCGAGCATCTCCCCCTTTCTACCTATCTTACTTTATAGTATTTACTTCCCTCCTGTTGATCTATTGCTATCTGTGTTGCGTTGCTCTAGTTTCGTACCCGTGATATCCCTTGCAGCCATATATAGCCTTGGACACATCCTATTACCTGTTGTTTGGTAGATAGATGGACCCGCGTGTCGTAGTCGCTTGCTCAAGTGTTTTTGCTTGTCGCCAAATACCACAATTGTTGGAGGATTGCCGCACGTTGACGTTGGAGATGATCATGGTTTTACTTATTGTTCACTTTAATTACTGTTTAACAACTAAAATTGAAATAAGCAGAGGCATCGGTGGGTGATAGGTAAGATTTGGTTTCCGACCGCCCACTTGTGTCCCGTAGGACCCGAGTTCTTGACACCTGTTCCGAGATCGAGCGCGCTAACCACAGGTGGGGAGATATGGGCCCCCCATTGATAATTACCTGATTTCAAAGTACTGTACTGGGGGCCACAAAGTAGTTTGGGGCTTTATTACTATCCTGTACTTATGCCATGTTTACCGCTTTATTTACGATTGTGCGAGGTACTGCACACTGTACTGTTTAGGATCGGGACACGTTTTCGCGGTGTCGACAGTCCCCGTTTGGGGATTTGCTGTCGCTCACTGCCGTCTACCCAAACCCTGAGTCCGTCTCGGAGACCGGCCGACTCCGTTGCGGGTGTCGACTCGGTGGGGTGGCCCCCATGTACTTGCTTTGTGTCTGGGAACGTCGTGACTTAGGCCCCGCCGACATACCGATGGGTGTATGTTAACTGATCTGGCAAAAAGGGTCGAAGTGCCTGTGGATACTTTGGTGCACCCCTGCAGGGTTAAATCTTTTCGAGAAGCCGTGTCCGCGGTTATGGACGACTTGGAGCACAGTGTCTGATCATAGACAACTATAACTAAAGTTTACTGTTTTAAATTGACTTGTTTCCGATATGATTAGTAATCAGCTTCACTACAACAGAATGGCTAAGTAAAAGTACCAACAACTGCTGGGTTTTGGGGCTATCTCATGATAATTGTATCTAACTAGTAAGTGTTGCCACTATAACGGAATGATTAACTAAAAGATGCCCACTGCTTACTTTATCAGGACGAATATCTAAACCTGACTAGTAAAGTGCCGCCACTATAACTGAATAAGTAAAATTGCCAACCGTGTGAGTTCCTCGGTTGACTTCCTCGTTGGTCTCGAGGGGGAAACGCCAGGATGGGCTTGTTTGATGATAGTATCAGGTTGGATCCGAATAGGTCTTTCTCACCCCCTCTGATAGCCGCCAGTTGTATCGAGTGTCTATAGGTTGTTTAGTGCATGCTGCCGCTGCCGCTCAGTCCACCATACCTATGTAGGCGAGGACCGCCGAATTCTAGCCTCGCCGTGTACTGGCCTCAGTACTGACGCTCCTTCTTTTTCCTTTGCCCTTTGTCGGCACCCCTTTTGTTTAAGCAGGTTTTGAGATCGACGCCGTTAGCAGGCTTACCCTTCCGGCTTGGCCTGGGCAGGGTTATGGACGCCATTGGTTATTCTTCAGGGCTCTTAGCCCCATTTGCTTCTTGTCCGTAGTCGGACGCCCCATCGTTTTCAAGGTGATTTGGATCTTTGTACCGTATATCTGTATTCTTGACTCTTTGAGTCGCTGTTGTATATATCTGTTCTGTGGGTCCCATCGAGGACTGTTGTGTAATGTTATTACTTTGTTTTTCCACCCGCACGAAAGTGCCTGGTGGGCACCTTCGAATCGTTTCTATGCGGGTTTGGCGAGTTTTGCTAAAACTTGCATAGGGCCGATTCTGAGGGTGTTACAGTTGGGTTATGTGATAATTCCAAACCATGTTTGGGCACAAGTTGTGACATGATCCAACCCGGTTTCACCAAAAAGGGGAGTTCCCGGCCAATTAAATTCTAGGATCTTCGTTTTTAGGTGATAGTGCATGTCTGCAAAGATGGAGACACTTGGGCACCTTGTTTTGGACATTTCAGCATTCCACCACACTTTAATACACATCCTGGGGTCCATTGCATGGGTTTGGAGGTATTCCGATGCTCCGAGGCGCTTCTTCCTATGAAACCCTGATCTATATGGGTCCAGAATCGTCTACCCCCCTACATGTTCTTATGGAAGGGGTAGCCCGGTGGAATTTTCTCTTTGTTTGTGCTTGTTTGGGTTATAGGATAATTCCAGACCATGTTTGGGCATAAGTTGTGACAAGATCTAACCTGTTTTCACCGAAATGGGGAGTTCTCGACCCCCTAATAATTAAATTTCCAGAACACCTTTGTTTGTAGGTGACATTGCATGTCTGCGAACGGGTCACTCTTGGGAACCAGGTTTTGGACATTTCACATTCCAGCACACTTTAATACACATGCTAGGGTGCATTGCAAGGTTTGGCGATGTCCCGAAGAGCTTCTTCCTACAAAACCCTGATCCGTGGCCCCAGATCGTCTACCCCCCTAGATGTTCTTATGAAAGGGGTAGCCAGGTGAATTTTTCTCCTCGTTTGTGCTTGGTTGGGTTATATGATAATTCCAAACCATGTTTGGGCACAAGTTGTGACATGATCCAACCCGGTTTCACCGAAACGGGGAGTTCCCGGCGAATTAAATTCCAGGATCTTCGTTTTTAGGTGATACTGCATGTCTGCAAAGAGGGTGACACTTGGGCACCATGTTTTGGACATTTCAGCATTCCACCAGACTTTAATACACATGCTAGGGTCCATTGCATGGGTTTGGAGGTATTCTGATGCTCCGAAGCGCTTCTTCCTATGAAACCCTGAACTGTTGGCCCAGAATCGTCTACCCCCTAGATGTTCTTATGAAAGGGGTAGCCCGGTGGATTTTTCTCTTGGTTTGCGCTTGGTTGGCTTATAGGATAATTCCAGACCTTGTTTGGGCGTAAGTTGTGACAAGATCTAACCTGTTTTCACCGAAATGGGGAGTTCTCGACCCCCCAATAATTAAATTTCCAGAACACCTTCGTTTTTAGGTGACATCTCATGTCTGCGAACAGGTCACGCTTGGGAACCAGGTTTTGGACATTTCAGCATTCCACCACACTTTAATACACATGCTAGGGTGCATTTCAAGGTTTGGAGGTATTCCGATGTCCCGAAGAGCTTCTTCCTACAAAACCCTGATCCGTGGGCCTGGATCGTCTACCCCCCTAGATGTTCTTATGAAATGGGTAGCCCGGTGGATTTTCTCTTGGTTTGTGCTTGGTTGGGTCATATGAAAATTCCAAACCATGTTTGGGCACTAGTTGTGACATGATCCAACCCGGTTTCACTGAAACGGTGAGTTCCTAGCCAATTAAATTCCACGATCTTCGTTTTTTCGGTGATAGTGCATGCCTACGAAGCGGGTTACACTTGGGCACCATGTTTTGCACACTTCAGCATTCCACCACACTTTAATACACATGCTAGCGTCCATTGCATGGGTTTGGAGGTATTCTGATGCTCTGAGGCGCTTCTTCCTAGGAAACCCTGATCTATATGGGCCCAGAATCGTCTACCCCCTAGATGTTCTTATGAAACGGGTAGCCCGGTTGATTTTTCTCTTGGTTTGTGCTTGGTTGGGTTATAGGATAATTCCAAACCATGTTTGGGCATAAGTTGTGACAAGATCTAACCTGGTTTCACCGAAATAGGGAGTTCTCGACCCCCTAATAATTAAATTTCCAGAACACCATCGTTTTTAGGTGACATCGCATGTCTGAAAACGGGTCATGCTTGGGAACCAGATTTTGGACATTTCAGCATTCCACCACACTTTAATACACATGCTAGGGTCCATTGCAAGGTTCGGAGGTATTCCGATGTCCCGAAGAGCTTCTTCCTACAAAACACTGATCCGAAGGCCTGGATTGTCTACCGCCTAGATGTTCTTATAAAAGGGGTAGCCCGGTGGATTTTTCTCTTGGTTTTGCTTGGTTGGGTTATATGATAATTCCAAACCATGTTTGGGCACAAGTTGTGACATGATCCAACCCGGTTTCACCAAAACGGGGAGTTCCCGGCCAATTAAATTCTAGGATCTTCGTTTTTAGGTGATAGTGCATGTCTGCAAAGAGGGCTAAACTTGGGCACCATGTTTTGGACATTTCAGCATTCCACCACACATTAATACACATGCTAGGGTCCATTGCCTGGGTTTGGAGGTATTCCGATGCTCCGAGGCGCTTCTTCCTATGAAACCCTGATCTATATGGGCCCAGAATTGTCTACCCCCTAGATGTTCTTATGGAAGGGGTAGGCCGGTGGAATTTTCTCTTAGTTTGTGCTTGGTTGGGTTATAGGATAATTCCATACCATGTTTGGGCATAAGTTGTGACAAGATCTAACCTGTTTTCACCGAAATGGGGAGTTCTCGACCCCCTAATAATTAAATTTCCAGAACACCTTTGTTTGTAGGTGACATCGAATATCTGCGAACGGATCACGCTTGGGAACCAGGTTTTGGACATTTCAGCATTCCACCACACTTTAATACACATGCTAGGGTGCATTGCAAGGTTTGGAGGTATTCCGATGTCCCGAAGAGCTTCTTCCTACAAAACCCTAATCCGTGGGCCTCGATCGTCTACCTCCCTAGATGTTCTTATGAAAGGGGTAGCCCGGTGGATTTTTCTCTTAGTTTGTGCTTGGTTGGGTTATATGAAAATTCCAAACCATGTTTGGGCACAAGTTGTGACATGATCCAACCCGGTTTCACCGAAACGGTGAGTTCCTAGCCAATTAAATTCCAGGATCTTCGTTTTTTCGGTGATAGTGCATGCCTACAAAGCGGGTTACACTTGGGCACCATGTTTTGCACATTTCAGCATTCCACCACACTTTAATACACATCCTAGGGTCCGTTGCAAGGGTTTGGATTTATTACGATGCTCCGAGGCGCTTCTTCGTATGAAACCCTGATCTATATGGGCCCAGAATCGTCTACCCCCCTAGATGTTCTTATGAAAGGGGTAGCCCGGTGGATTTTTTTCTTGGTTTGTGCTTGGTTGGGTTATATGATAATTCCAAACCATGTTTGGGCACAAGTTGTGACATGATCCAACCCGATTTCACCGAAACGGGGAGTTCCCAACCAATTAAATTCCAGGATCTTCATTTTTTTGGTGATAGTGCATCCCTACGAAGCGGGTTACACTTGGGAACCATGTTTTGCACATTTCAGCATTCCACCACACTTTAATACACATGCTACGGTCCACTTCATGGGTTTGGAGGTATTCTGATGCTCCGATGCGCTTCTTCCTATGAAACCCTGATCTATATGGGCCCAGAATCGTCTACCCCCTAGATGTTCTTATGAAATGGGTAGCCCGGTGGAATTTTCTCTTGGTTTGTGCTTGGTTTGGTTACAGGATAATTCCAAACCATGTTTGGGCATAAGTTGTGACAAGATCTAACCTGGTTTCACCGAAATAGGGAGTTCTCGAGCCCCTAATAATTAAATTTCGAGAACACCTTCGTTTTTAGGTGACATCGCATATCTGAAAACGGGTCACGCATGGGAACCATATTTTGGACATTTCAGCATTCCACCAAACTTTAATAAACATGCTAGGGTCCATTGCAAGGTTTGGAGGTATTTCGATGTCCCGAAGAGCTTCTTCGTACGAAACACTGATCCGTGGGCCTGGATCGTCTACCCCCCGAGATGTTCTTATAAAAGGGGTAGCCCGGCGGGTTTTTCTCTTGGTTTTGCTTGGTTGGGTTATATGATAATTCCAAACCATGTTTGGGCACAAGTTGTGACATGATCCAACCCGGTTTCACCAAAACGGGGAGTTCCCGGCCAATTAAATTCTAGGATCTTCGTTTATAGGAGATAGTGCATGTCTGCAAAGAGGGAGACACTTGGGCACCTTGTTTTGGACATTTCAGCATTCCACCACACTTTAATACACATGCTGGGGTCCATTGCATGGGTTTGGAGGTATTCCGATGCTCCGAGGCGCTTCTTCCTATGAAACCCTGATCTATATGGGTCCAGAATCGTCTACCCCCCCTAGATGTTCTTATGGAAGGGGTAGCCCGGTGGAATTTTCTCTTAGTTTGTGCTTGGTTGGGTTATAGGATAATTCCAGACCATGTTTGGGCATAAGTTGTGACAAGATCTAACCTGTTTTCACCGAAATGGGGAGTTCTCGACCCCCTAATAATTAAATTTCCAGAACACCTCTGTTTTTAGGTGACATCGCATGTCTGCGAACGGGTCACGCTTGGGAACCAGGTTTTGGACATTTCAGCATTCCACCACACATTAATACACATGCTGTGGTGCATTGCAAGGTTTGGAGGTATTCCAATGTCCCGAAGAGCTTCTTCCTACAAAACCCTGATCCATGGGCCTGGATCGTCTACCCCCTAGATGTTCTTATGAAAGGGGTAGCCCGGTGGATTTTTCTCTTGGTTTGTGCTTGGTTGGGTTATATGAAAATTCTAAACCATGTTGGGCACAAGTTGTGACATGATCCAACCCGGTTTCACCGAAACTGGGACTTCCCAGCCAATTAAATTCCAGTATCTTCGTTTTTTCGGTGATAGTGCATGCCTACGAAGCGGGTTACACTTGGGCACCATGTTTTGCACATTTCAGCATTCCACCACACTTTAATACACATGCTAGGGTCCATTGCATGGGTTTGGAGGTATTCCGATGCTCAGAGGCGCTTCTTCCTAGGAAACCCTGATCAATATGGGCCCAGAATTGTCTACCCCCCTAGATGTTCTGATGAAAGGGGTAGCCCGGTGGATTTTTCTCTTGGTTTGTGATTGGTTGGGTTATAGGATAATTCCAAACCATGTTTGGGCATAAGTTGTGACAAGATCTAACCTGGTTTCACCGAAATAGGGAGTTCTCGACTCCCTAATAATTAAATTTCCAGAACACCATCGTTTTTAGGTGACATCGCATGTCTAAAAACGGGTCACGCTTGGGAACCAGATTTTGGACATTTCAGCATTCCACCACACTTTAATACACAGGCTAGGGTCCAATGCAAGGTTCGGAGGTATTCCGATGTCCCGAAGAGCTTCTTCCTACAAAACACAGATCCGAGGGCCTTGATCGTCTACCCCCTAGATGTTCTTATAAAAGGGGTAGCCGGTGGATTTCTCTCTTGGTTTTGCTTGGTTGGGTTATATGATAATTCCAAACCATGTTTGGGCACAATTTGTGACATGATCCAACCCGGTTTCACCAAAACGGGGAGTTCCCGGCCAATTAAATTCTAGGATCTTCGTTTTTAGGTGATAGTGCATGTCTGCAAAGAGGGATACACTTGGGCACCATGTTTTGGACATTTCAGCATTCCACCACACTTTAATACACATGCTAGGGTCCATTGCATGGGTTTGGAGGTATTCCGATGCTCCGAGACGCTTCTTCCTATGAAACCCTGATCTATATGGGCCCAGAATCGTCTACCCCCCTATATGTTCTTATGGAAGGGGTAGCCCGGTGGAATTTTCTCTTAGTTTGTGCTTGGTTGGGTTATATGATAATTCCAGACCATGTTTGGGCATAAGTTGTGACAAGATCTAACCTGTTTTCACCGAAATGGGGAGTTCTCGACCCCCTAATAATTAAATTTCCAGAACACCTTTGTTTTTAGGTGACATCGCATGTCTGCGAACGGGTCACTCTTGGGAACCAGGTTTTGGACATTTCAGCATTCCACCACACTTTAATACACGTGCTAGGGTGCATTTCAAGGTTTGGAGGTATTCCGATGTCCCGAAGAGCTTCTTCCTACAAAACCCTGATCCGTTGGCCTGGATCGTCTACCCCCCCTAGATGTTCTTATGAAAGGGGTAGCCCGGTGGATTTTTCTCTTGGTTTGTGCTTGGTTGGTTTATATGAAAATTCCAAACCATGTTTGGGCACAAGTTGTGACATGATCCAACCCGGTTTCACTGAAACGGGGAGTTCCCAGCCAATTAAATTCCAGGATCTTCGTTTTTTCGGTGATAGTACATGCCTACGAAGCGGGTTACACTTGGGCACCATGTTTTGCACATCAACATTCCACCACACTTTAATACACATGCTAGGGTCCATTGCATGGGTTTGGAGATATTCCGATGCTCCGAGGCGCTTCTTCCTATGAAACCCTGATCTATATGGGCCCAGAATCGTCTACCCTCCTAGATGTTCTGATGAAAGGGGTAGCCCGGTGGATTTTTCTCTTGGTTTGTGCTTGGTTGTGTTATCGGATAATTCCAAACCATGTTTGGGCATAAGTTGTGACAACATCTAACCTGGTTTCACCGAAATGGGGAGTTCTCGACCTCCTAATAATTAAATTTCCATTACACCTTCGTTTTTAAATGACATCGCATGTCTGAAAATGGGTCACGCTTGGGAACCAGGTTTTGGAAATTTCAGCATTCCACCACACTTTAATACACATGCTAGGGTCCATTTAAAGGTTTGCAGGTATTCTTATGAGCCAAAGATCTTCTTCCTACAAAACCCTGATCCGTGGGCCCCCTAGATGTTCTTATGAAAGGGGTAGCCCGGTGGATTTTTCTCTTGGTTTGTGCTTGGTTGGGTTATATGATAATTCCAAACCATGTTTGGGCACAAGTTGTGACATGATCCAACCCGGTTTCACCGGAACGGGAAGTTCCCGGCGAATTAAATTCCAGGATCTTCGTTTTTAGGTGATAGTGCATGTCTGCAAAGAGGGTGACACTTGGCACCATGTTTTGGACATTTCAGCATTCCACCAGACTTTAATACACATGCTAGGGTCCATTGCATGGGTTTGGAGGTATTCCGATGCTCCGAGGCGCTTCTTCCTATGAAACCCTAAACTGTGGGCCCAGAATCGTCTACCCCCTAGATGTTCTTATGAAAGGGGTAGCCCGGTGGATTTTTCTCTTGGTTTGTGCTTGGTTGGGTTATAGGATAATTCCAGACTATGTTTGGGCATGAGTTGTGACAAGATCTACCCTGTTTTCACCGTAATGGGGAGTTCTCGACCCCCTAATAATTAAATTTAAAGAACACCTTCGTTTTTAGGTGAAATCTCATGTCTGCGAACGGGTCACGCTTGGGAACCAGGTTTTGGACATTTCAGCATTCCACCACACTTAATGCACATGCTAGGGTGCATTGCAAGGTTGGAGGTATTCCGATGTCCCGAAGAGCTTCTTCCTACAAAACCCTGATCTGTGGGCCTGGATCGTCTACCCCCCTAGATGTTTCTTATAAAAGGGTAGCCAGTGTTTTCTCTTGGTTTTGTGCTTGGTTGGGTCATATGAAAATTCCAAACCATGTTTGGGCACAAGTTGTGACATGATCCAACCCGGTTTCACCGAAACGGTGAGTTCCTAGCCAATTAAATTCCACGATCTTCGTTTTTTCGGTGATAGTGCATGCCTACAAAGCGGGTTACACTTGGGCACCAAGTTTTGCACATTTCAGCATTCCTCCACACTTTAATACACATGCAAGGGTCCATTGCATGGGTTTGGAGGTATTCCGATGCTCCGAGGCGCTTCTTCCTATGAAACCCTGATCTATATGGGCCCAGAATCGTCTACCCCCTAGATGTTCTTATGAAAGGGGTAGACCGGTGGATTTTTCTCTGGGTTTGTGCTTGGTTGGGTTATAGGATAATTCCAAACCATGTTTGGGCATAATTTGGGACAAGATCTAACCTGGTTTCACCGAAATAGGGAGTTCTCGACCCCCTAATAATTAAATTTCCAGAACACCTTCGTTTTGAGGTGACATCGCATGTCTGAAAACGGGTCACGCTTGGGAACCAGATTTTGGACAATTCAGCATTCCACCACACTTTAATACAAATGCTAGGGTCCATTGCAAGGTTCGGAGGTATTCCGATGTCCCGAAGAGCTTCTTCCTACAAAACACTGATCCGTGGGCCTGGATCGTCTACCCCCCTAGATGTTCTTATAAAAGGGGTAGCCCGGTGGATTTTTCTCTTGGTTTTGCTTGGTTGGGTTATATGATAATTCCAAACCATGTTTGGGCACAAGTTGTGACATGATCCAACCCGGTTTCACCAAAACGGGGAGTTCCCGGACAATTAAATTCTAGGATCTTTGTTTTTAGGTGATAGTGCATGTCTGCAAAGAGGGTGACACTTGGGCACCATGTTTTGGACATTTCAGCATTCCACCACACTTTAATACACATGCTAGGGTCCATTGCATGGGTTTGGAGGTATCCGAGGCGCTTCTTTCCTACGAAACCCTGATCTATATGGGCCCAGAATCGTCTACCCCCCTAGATGTTCTTATGGAAGGGGTAGCCCGGTGGAATTTTCTCTTGGTTTGTGCTTGGTTGGGTTATAGGATAATTCCAAACCATGTTTGGGCATAATTTGTGACAAGATCTAACGTGGTTTCACCGAGATGGGGAGTTCTCGAACCCCTAACAATTAAATTTCCATTACACCTTTGTTTTTAGGTGACATCGCATGTCTGCGAACGGGTCACGCTTAGGAACCAGGTTTTGGACATTTCAGCATTCGACCACACTTTAATACACATGCTAGGGTACATTTCAAGGTTTGGAGGTATTCCGATGACCCGAAGAGCTTCTTCCTACAAAACCCTGATCCATGGGCCTGGATCCTCTACCCCCTAGATGTTCTTATTTAAGGGGTAGCCCGGTGGATTTTTCTCTTGGTTTGTGCTTGGTTGGGTTATATGATAATTCCAAACCATGCCTGGGCACAAGTTGTGACATGATCCAACCCGGTTTCACCGAAAGGGGGAGTTCCCGGCGAATTAAATTTCAGGATCTTCGTTTTTTCGGTGATAGTGCATGCCTACGAAGCGGGTTACACTTGGGCACCATGTTTTGGAAATTTCAGCATTTCACCATACTTTAATACACATGCTAGGGTCCATTGTATGGGTTTGGAGGTATTCCGATGCTCCAACGCGCATCTTCCTATGAAACCCTGAATTGTGGGCCTAGAATCGTCTATCCCCTAGATGTTCTTATTTAAGGGGTAGCTCGGTGGATTTTTCTCTTGGTTTGTGCTTGGTTGGGCTATAGGATAATTCCAGACCATGTTTGGGCATAAGTTGTGACAAGATCTAACCTGTTTTCACCGAAATGGGGAATTCTCGACACCCTAATAATTAAATTTCCATTACACCTTCGTTTTTAAATGACATCGCATGTCTGAAAATGGGTCACGCTTGGGAACCAGGTTTTGGAAATTTCAGCATTCCACCACACTTTAATACACATGCTAGGGTCCATTTAAAGGTTTGCAGGTATTCTTATGAGCCAAAGATCTTCTTCCTACAAAACCCTGATCCGTGGGCCTGGATCGTCTACACCCCTAGATGTTCTTATGAAAGGGGTAGCCCGGTGGATTTTTCTCTTTGTTTGTGTTTGGTTGGGTTATATGATAATTCCAAACCATGTTTGGGCACAATTTGTGACATGATCCAACCCAGTTTCACCGAAACGGCGAGTTCCCGGCGAATTAAATTCCAGGATCTTCGTTTTTAGGTGATAGTGCATGTCTGCAAAGAGGGTGACACTTGGGCACCATGTTTTGGAGATTTCAGCATTCCACCAGACTTTAATACACATGCTAGGGTCTATTGCATGGGTTTGGAGGTATTCCGATGCTCAGAGGCGCTTCTTCCTATAAACCCCTGAACTATGGGCCCAGAATCGTCTACCCCTAGATGTTCTTATGAAAGGGGTAGCCCGGTGGATTTTTCTCTTGGTTTGTGCTTGGTTGGGTTATAGGATAATTCCAGACCATGTTTTGGCATAAGTTGTGACAATATCTAACCTGGTTTCACCGAAATGGGGAGTTCTCGACAGCCTAATAATTAAATTTCCATTACACCTTCGTTTTTAGGTGAAATCGCATGTCTGAAAACGAGTCACGCTTGGGAACCAGGTTTTGGACATTTCAGCATTCCACCACACTTTAATACACATGGTAGGGTGCATTGCAAGGTTTGGAGGTATTCCGATGTCCCGAAGATCTTGTTCCTACAAAACCCTAATCCGTGGGCCTGGATCGTCTACCCCCCTAGATGTTCTTATGAAAGGGGTAGCCCGGTGGATTTTTCTCTTGTTTGTGCTTGGTTGGGTTATATGATAATTCCAAACCATGTTTGGGCACAAGTTGTGACATGATCCAACCCGGTTTCACCGAAACGGGGAGTTCCCAACCAATTAAATTCCAGGATCTTCGTTTTTTCGGTGATACTGCATGTCTGCAAAGAGGGTGACACATGGGCACCATGTTTTGGACATTTCAGCATTCCACCAGACATTAATACACATGATAGGGTCCATTGCATGGGTTTGGAGGTATTCCGATGCTCCGAGGCGCTTCTTCCTATGAAACCCTGAATTGTGGGCCCAGAATCGTCTATCCCCCTAGATATTCTTACGAAAGGGGTAGCCCGGTGGATTTTTCTCTTGGTTTGTGCTTGGTTGGGTTATAGGATAATTCCAGACCATGTTTGGGCATAAGTTGTGACAAGATCTAACCTGTTTTTCACCGAAATGGGGAGTTCTCGACCCCCTAATAATGAAATTTCCAGAACACCTTCGTTTTTAGGTGACATCGCATGTCTGCGAAGGGTCACGCTTGGGAACCAGGTTTTGGACATGTTAGCATTCCACAACACTTTAATACACATGCTAGGGTGCATTGCAAGGTTTGGAGGTATTTCGATGTCCCGAAGAGCTTCTTCCTACAAAACCCTAATCCGTGGGCCTGGATCGTCTACCCCCTAGATGTTCTTCTGAAAGGGGTAGCCCGGTGGATTTTTCTCTTGGTTTGTGCTTGGTTGGGTTATATTCCAAACCATGTTTGGGCACAAGCTGTGACATGATCCAACCCGGTTTCACCGAAACGGGGAGTTCTCAGCCAATTAAATTTCAGGATCTTTGTTTTTTCGGTGATAGTGCATGCCTACAAAGCGGGTTACACTTGGGCACCATGTTTTGCACATTTCAGCATTCCACCACACTTTAATACACATGCTAGGGTCCATTGCATGGGTTTTGCGGTATTCCGATGCTCTGAGGCGCTTCTTCCTATGAAACCCTGACCTATATGGGCCCAGAATCGTGTACCCCCTAGATGTTCTTATGAAAGGGGTAGCCCGGCGGATTTTTCTCTTGGTTCGTTCTTGGTTGGGTTATAGGATAATTCCAAACCATGTTTGGGCATAATTTGTGACAAGATCTAACCTGGTTTCACCGAAATGGGGAGTTCTCGACCCCCTAATAATTAAATTTCCATTACACCTTCATTTTTAGGTGACATCGCATGTCTGAAAACGGGTCACGCTTGGGAACCAGGTTTTGGACATTTCAGCATTCCACCACACTTTAATACACATGCTAGGGTACATTTCAAGGTTTGGAGGTATTCCGATGACCCGAAGAGCTTCTTCCTACAAAACCCTGATCCGTGGGCCTATATCGTGTACCCCCCTAGATGTTCTTATGAAAGGGGTAGCCCGGTTGATTTTTCTCTTGGTTTGTGCTTGGTTGGGTTATATGATAATTCCAAACCATGTTTGGGCACAAGTTGTGACATGATCCCACCCGGTTTCACCGAAACGGGGAGTTCCCGGCGAATTAAATTCCAGGATCTTCGTTTTTAGGTGATAGTGCATGTCTGCAAAGAGGGTGACACTTGGGAACCATGTTTTGGACATTTCAGCATTCCAACAGACTTAATACACATGCTAGGGTCCATTGCATGGGTTTGGAGGTATTCCGATGCTCCGAGACGCTTCTTCCTATGAAACCCTGAACTGTGGGCCCAGAATCGTCTACCCCCTAGATGTACTTTTGAAAGGGGTATCCCGGTGGATTTTTCTCTTGGTTTGTGCTTGGTTGGGTTATAGGATAATTCCAGACCATGTTTGGGCATAAGTTGTGACAAGATCTAACCTGTTTTCACCGAAATGGGGAGTTCTCGACCCCCTAATAATTAAATTTCCAGAACACCTTCGTTTTTAGGTAACATCGCATGTCTGCGAAAGGGTCATGCTTGGGAACCAGGTTTTGGACATTTCAGCATTGCACCACACTTTAATACACATGCTAGGGTACATTTCAAAGTTTGGCGGTATTCCGATGACCCGAAGAGCTTCTTCCTACAAAACCCTGATCCGTGGGCCTGGATCCTCTACCCCCTAGATGTTCTTATTAAAGGGGTAGCCCGGTGGATTTTTCTCTTGGTTTGTGCTTGGTTGGGTTATATGATAATTCCAAACCATGCCTGGGCACAAGTTGTGACATGATCCAACCGGGTTTCACCGAAAGGGGGAGTTCCCGGCGAATTAAATTCCAGGATCTTCGTTTTTTCGGTGATAGTGCATGCCTACGAAGCGGGTTACACTTGGGCACCATGTTTTGGAAATTTCAGCATTTCACCATACTTTAATACACATTCTAGGGTCCATTGTATGGGTTTGGAGGTATTCCGATGCTCCGAGGCGCATCTTCCTATGAAACCCTGAATTGTGGGCCTAGAATCGTCTATCCCCTAGATGTTCTGATGAAAGGGGTAGCTCGGTGGATTTTTCTCTTGGTTTGTGCTTGGTTGGGCTATAGGATAATTCCAGACCATGTTTGGGCATAAGTTGTGACAAGATCTAACCTGTTTTCACCGAAATGGGGAATTCTCGACACCCTAATAATTAAATTTCCAGAACACCTTTGTTTTTAGGTGACATCGCATGTCTGCGAACGGGTCACGCTTGGGAAGCAGGTTTTGGACATTTCAGCATTCCACCACACTTTTATACACATGGTAGGGTCCATTTCAAGGTTTGGAGGTATTCTGATGACCCAAAGAGCTTCTTCCTACAAAACCCAGATCTGTGGGCCTGGATCGTCTACCCCCTAGATGTTCTTATGAAAGGGGTAGCCCGGTGGATTTTTCTCTTGGTTTGTGCTTGGTTGGGTTATATGATAATTCCAAACCATGTTTGGGCACAAGTTGTGACATGATCCAACCCGGTTTCACCGAAACGGGGAGTTCCGGGCGAATTAAAATACATGATCTTCGTTTTTAGGTGATAGTGCATGTCTGCAAAGAGGTTGACAATTGGGCACCATGTTTTGGACATTTCAGCATTCCACCAGACTTTAATACACATTCTAAGGTCCATTGTATGGGTTTGGAGGTATTCCGATGCTCCGAGGCGCATCTTCCTATGAAACCCTGAATTGTGGGCACAGAATCGTCTACCCCCCTAGATGTTCTTATGAAAGTGGTAGCCCCGTGAATTTTTCTCTTGGTTTGTGCTTGGTTGGGTTATAGGATAATTCCAGACCATGTTTGGGCATAAGTTGTGACAAGATCTAACCTGTTTTCACCGAAATGGGGAGTTCTCGACCCCCTAATAATTAAATTTCCAGAACACCTTCGTTTTTAGGTAACATCGCATGTCTGTGAACGGGTCACGCTTGGGAACCAGGTTTTGGACATTTCAGCATTCCACCACACTTTAATACACATTCTAGGTTGCATTGCAAGGTTTGGAGGTATTCCGATGTCCCGAAGAGCTTCTTCCTACAAAACCGTGATCCGTGGGCCTAGATCGTCTACCCACCTAGATGTTCTTATGAAAGGGGTAGCCCGGTGGATTTTTCTCTTTGTTTGTGTTTGGTTGGGTTATATGACAATTCCAAACCATATTTGGGCACAAGTTGTGACATGATCCAACCCAGTTTCACCGAAACGGCGAGTTCCCAGCGAATTAAATTCCAGGATCTTCGTTTTTAGGTGATAGTGCATGTCTGCAAAGAGGGTGACACTTGGGCACCATGTTTTGGAGATTTCTGCATTCCACCAGACTTTAATACACATGCTAGGGTCTATTGCATGGGTTTGGAGGTATTCCGATGCTCAGAGGCGCTTCTTCCTATGAAACCCTGAACTATGGGCCCAGAATCGTCTACCCCTAGATGTTCTTATGAAAGGGGTAGCCTGGTGGATTTTTCTCTTGGTTTGTGCTTGGTTGGGTTATAGGATAATTTCAGACCATGTTTAGGCATAAGTTGTGACAATATCTAACCTGGTTTCACCGAAATGGGGAGTTCTCGACCCCCTAATAATTAAATTTCCATTACACCTTCGTTTTTAGGTAACATCGCATGTCTGAAAACGAGTCACGCTTGGGAACCAGGTTTTGGACATTTCAGCATTCCACCACACTTTAATACACATGGTAGGGTCCATTTCAAGGTTTGGAGGTATTCCGATGACCCAAAGAGCTTCTTCCTACAAAACCCTGATCCGTGGGCCCCCTAGATGTTCTTATGAAAGGGGTAGCCTGGTGGATTTTTCTCTTGGTTTGTGCTTGGTTGGGTTATATGATAATTCCAAACCATTTTTGGGCACAAGTTGTGACATGATCCAACCCGGTTTCACCGAAACGGGGAGTTCCGGGCGAATTAAAATACAGGATCTTCGTTTTTAGGTGATAGTGCATGTCTGCAAAGAGGGTGACACTTGGGCACCATGTTTTGGACATTTCAGCATTCCACCACACTTTAATACACATTCTAGGGTCCATTGTATGGGTTTGGAGGTATTCCGATGCTCCGAGGCGCATCTTCCTATGAAACCCTGAATTGTGGGCACAGAATCGTCTACCCCCCTAGATGTTCTTATGAAAGTGGTAGCCCGGTGAATTTTTCTCTTGGTTTGTGCTTGGTTGGGTTATAGGATAATTCCAGACCATGTTTGGGCATAAATTGTGACAAGATCTAACCTGTTTTCACCGAAGTGGGCTGTTCTCGACCCCCTAATAATTAAATTTCCAGAACACCTTTGTTTTTAGGTGACATCGCATGTCTGCGAAAGGGTCACGCTTGGGAACCAGGTTTTGGACATGTCAACATTCGACCACACTTTAATACACATGCTAGGGTGCATTGCAAGGTTTGGAGGTATTCTGATGTCCCGAAGAGCTTCTTCCTACAAAACCCTGATCCGTGGGCCTGGATCGTCTACCCCCCTAGATGTTCTTCTGAAGGGGTAGCCCGGTGGATTTTTCTCTTTGTTTTGTGCTTGGTTGGGTTATATGAAAATTCCAAACCAAGTTCGGCACAAGCTGTGACATGATCCAACCCGGTTTCACACGAAACGGGTTCCCAGCAATTAAATTTCAGGATCTTCGTTTTTTCGGTGATAGTGCATGCCTACGAAGCGGGTTCCACTTGGGCACCATGTTTTGCACATTTCAGCATTCCACCACACTTTAATACACATGCTAGGGTCCATTGCATGGGTTTTGAGGTATTCCGATGCTCCGAGGCGCTTCTTCCTATGAAACCCTGATCTATATGGGCCCAGAATCGTCTACCCCCCTAGATGTTCTTATGGAAGGGGTAGCTCGGTGGAATTTTCTCTTGGTTTGTGCTTGGTTGGGTTATATGATAATTCCAGACCATGTCTGGGCATAAGTTGTGACAAGATCTAGCCAGTTTTCACCGAAATGGGGAGTTCTCGACCCCCTAATAATTAAATTTCCAGAACACCTTCATTTTTAGGTGACATCGCATGTCTGCGAACGGGTCATGCTTGGGAACCAGGTTTTGGACCTTTCAGCATTTCACCACACTTTAATACACATGCTAGGATCCATTGCAAGGTTTGGAGGTATTCAGATGTCCCGAAGATCTTCTTCCTACAAAACCCTGATCCGTGGCCCTGGATCGTCTTCCCCCTAGATGTTCTTATGAAAGGGGTAGCCCGGTGGATTTTTCTCTTGTTTTTTGCTTGGTTGGGTTATATGATAATTCCAAACCATGTTTGGGCACTAGTTGTGACATGATCCAACCCGGGTTCACCGAAACGGGGAGTACCCGGCCAATTAAATTCTAGGATCTTCGTTTTTAGGTGATAGTGCATGTCTGCAAAGAGGGTGACACTTGGGCACCATGTTTTGGACATTACAACATTCCACCACACTTTAATACACATGCTAGGGTCCATTGCATGGGTTTGGAGGTATTCCGATGCTCCGAGGCGTTTCTTCCTATGAAACCCTAATCTCTGGGCCTAGAACCGTCTAGCCCCTAGATATTCTTATGAAAGGGTTAGCCCGGTGGATTTTTCTCTTGGTTTGTGCTTGGTTGGGTTATAGGATAATTCCAAACCATATTTGGGCATAAGTTATGACAAGATCTAACCTGGTTTCACCGAAATGGGGAGTTCTCGACCCCAAAATAATTAAATTTCCAGAACACCTTTGTTTTTAGGTGACATCGCATGTCTGCGAACGACTCACACTTGGGAACCAGGTTTTGGACATTTCAGCATTCCACCACAGTTTAATATACATGCTATGGTCCATTGCTAGGTTTGGAGGTATTCCGATGTCTCGAAGATCTTCTTCCTACAAAACCCTGATATGTGGGCCTGGATCGTCTACCCCGCTAGATGTTCTGATGAAAGGGGTATCCCGGTGGATTTTTCTCTTGGTTTGTGCTTGGTTGGGTCATATGATAATTCCAAACCATGTTTGGTCACAAGTTGTGACATGATCCAACCTGGTTTTACCGAAACGGGGAGTTCCCGGCCAATTAAATTCTAGGAACTTCGTTTTTAGGTGATAGTGCATGTCTGCAAAGAGGGTGACACTTGGGCACCATGTTTTGGACATTTCAGCATTCAAACACACTTTAATACACATGCGGGTCCATTCCATGGGTTTGGAGGTATTCCGATGCTACGAGGCGCTTCCTCCTATGAAACCCTGATCCGTGGGCCCAGAATCGTCTACCCCCCTAGATGTTCTTATGAAAGGGGTAGCCCGGTGGATTTTTCTCTTGGTTTGAGCATGGTTGGGTTATAGAATAATTCCAAACCAAGTTTGGGCATAATTCATAACAAGATCTTACCTGGTTTCACAGAAATGGGGAGTTCTCGACCCCCTAATAATTAAATTCTAGAACACCTTCGTTTTTAGGTGACATCGCATGTCTGCGAACGGGTCACACTTGGGGACCATGTTTTGGACATTTCAACATTTCACCACACTTTAATACACATGCTAGGGTCTATTGCAAGGTTTGGAGGTATTCCGATGTCTCGAAGAGCTTCTTCCCTACAAAACCATGATATGTGGTCCTGGATCGTCTACCCCCCTAGATGTTCTTATGAAAGGGGCAGCCCTCTGGATTTTTTCTTGGTTTATGCTTGGTTGGGTTATATGATAATTCCAAACCATGTTTGGGCACAAGTTGTGACATGATTCAACCCGGTTTCACCGAAACGGGGAGTTCCTAGCCAATTAAATTCCAGGATCTTCATTTTTAGGTGATAGTTTATGTCTGCAAAGAGGGTGACACTTGGGCACCATGTGTTGGACATTTCAGCATTCCACCACACTTTAATACACATGCGGGTCCATTCCATGGGTTTGGAGGTATTCCGATGCTCCGAGGCGCTTCTTCCTATGAAACCCTGATCCGTGGGCCTAGAATCGTCTACCCCCCTAGATGTTCTTATGAAAGGGGTATCCCGGTGGACTTTTCTCTTGGTTTGTGCTTGGTTGGGTTATAGGATAATTCAAAACCATGTTTGGGCATTAGTTGTGACAAGATCTAACCTGGTTTCACCGAAATGGGTAGTTCTCGACCCCCTAATAATTAAATTTCCAAAACACCTTTGTTTTTAGGTGACATCGCATGTCTGCGAACGGGTCACGATTGGGAACCATGTTTTGGACATTTCAGCATTCCACCACACTTTAATACACATCCTAGGGTCCATTTAAAGGTTTGGAGGTATTCGTATGTCCTGAAGACCTTCTTCCTACAAAACCCTGATCCGTGGGCCTGGATCGTCTACCCCCTAGATGTTCTTATGAAAGGGCATGTCTGCAAAGAGGGCGACACTTGGGCACCATGTTTTGGACATTTCAGCATTCCACCAGACTTTAATACACATGCTAGGGTCCATTGCATGGGATTGGAGTTATTCCGAACCTCTGAGGCGCTTCTTCCTATGAAACCCTGAACTGTGGGCCTAGAATCGTCTACCCCCTAGATGTTCTTATGAAAGGGGTAGCCCGGTGGATTTTGCTCTTGGTTTGTGCTTGGTTGGGTTAGAGGATAATTCCAGACCATGTTTGGGCATAAGTTGTGACAAGATCTAACCTGTTTTCACCGAAATGAGGAGTTCTCGACCCCCTAATAATTAAATTTCTAGAACACCTTCGTTTTTTAGGTGACATCGCATGTCTGCGAACGGGTCACGCTTGGAAACCAGGATTTGGACATTTCAGCATTCCACCACACTTTAATACACATGCTAGGGTGCATTGCAAGGTTTGGAGGTATTCCGATGTCCCGAAGAGCTTCTTCCTACAAAACCCTGATTCGTGGTCCTGGATCGTCTACCCCCCCCCCCCCTAGATGTTCTTATGAAAGGGGTATCCCGGTGGATTTTTCTCTTGGTTTGTGCTTGGTTGGGTTATATGACAATTCTAAACCATGTTTGGGCACAAGTTGTGACATGATCCAACCCGGTTTCACGGAAACGGGGAGTTCCCAACCAATTAAATTCCAGGATCTTCGTTTTTTCGGTGATAGTGCATGCCTACGAAGTGGGTTACACTTGGGCACCATGTTTTGCACATTTCAGCATTCCACCACACTTTAATACACATGCTAGGGTGCGTTGCATGGGTTTGGAGGTATTCCGATGCTCCGAGGCACTTCTTCGTATGAAACCCTGATCTATATGGGCCCAAAATCGTCTACCCCCCTAGATGTTCTTATGAAAGGGGTAGCCCGGTGGATTTTTCTATTGCTTTGTGCTTGGTTGGGTTATAGGATATTCCAAACCATGTTTGGGCATAATTTGTGACAAGATCTAACATGGTTTCACCGAAATGGGGAGTTCTCGACCCCCTAATAATTAAATTTCCATTACACCTTCGTTTTTAGGTGACATCGCATGTCTGATAACGGGTCACGCTTAGGAACCAGGTTTTGGACATTTTAGCATTCCACCACACTTTAATACACATGCTAGGGTCCATTTCAAGGTTTGGAGGTATTCTGATGACCCGAAGAGCTTCTTCCTACAAAACCCTAATCCGTGGGCCTGGATCGTCTACCCCCCTAGATGTTCTTATGAAAGGGGTAGCCTGTGGCATCCCGCAAAACCACTACTAGAAAATCACGTTGTTTTTGTGCATTGCATCATCATGACCGCATGCTCATGTCATCATGCCACATTGCATTTGAGCATCGTCATCATCTTGCATTTTCTTGCATAAAACTATTTCGAAAAAACCTGTTTGTGTTTTCTAAACGCCCCGTCTTTATTCAAACGCAAACCCCGGGTCACCGGATTATTTTGTTCTGTTTGCTATCGGTTTGCAAAAGTCCGTTTGAAACAAATAAAACTTTTAATTATTTTCAGTGGGGCAGTCGAACGGGCCGATTCGACCCGAACGACCACCCCCAGTTCCAAAACGGTCCAACCTAGAAAACCTTTTTCTACCCAACCTAGTTCTACCCACCCTGCCTCCACCTCACCCCGGCCAATCCCCACCTGACACGTCACCTCTCCCCTCCCTCTACCCTATCCCACGCAGCCACCTGGCCTCTCTCCCCCTCTCTCTCCCTGGGTCCCACCCAGCACACATGCAACTCACGCACACACACGCACCCACGCCCCGACGCAACCTCCCTCCCCCCCCCCCCCCGCGTCCCCACGCGTCCCCGTGCCCCCGACGTAACCTCCCTCCCCCCGCGTGACCCCTGCTTCCCCCGACCTTGCCTTCTTCCTCCCTCCTCTCTGTAGCCGGCCGCGCCACCGCCCCGCGGGCCTTCTCCTCCACCTCCGACCACCGCCGCCCCTCCCCTCACCGCTCTCCGCCCCGCCTCTCTCCACCTTCCGCCGCCGGCCTCGGGCCTCCGCCTTCCCAGCTCTCCTCGCGTCTCGCCACCTCTGGCCCGCAAGGCGCTGCCCCTGCTGCCTGCTCCAGCCCGCCGGCGTGCCGCCCCGGCTCCTCCCCGAGCCCGTCGACCTTGACCCTCTTGGGCGCCCGCTATTCCATCTGCAGCTGTTCGGCAAGCTCTGCGCATCCCTGTTGTTTGTGTTCGTGAAAGCGTGTACAATATGTTTGTGCTGCTCGTGACGTGCGGCATCTTTGGTCCTTTGTGGATGTGTTGTATGCTTCAGAGCTAGGCAGAGGTGAGATTGATGATCATGGTGTGGTGATGCGAGAGTGGCATTGGATTGGTAGCCTCCAGATCAGACGCCCGAAGAACAATGTTTTGACGATGTGGTTATATGAGTTAGACCGTGCGACAAGATCTCGAGGACAAGCCAACCCAACGCCGACCCAAGTCCTCTAGGGGTGCTGAGGCTAGGAGCCAAGATCTCCGACAAGGGACGTCAAGCCCGGATCCCGAAGCCCGATCCGAAGAGCGATCTCGGGTCCGAAGACCGATCCGGGCGTGCCCGAACCCCGTCGAACACCAAGACCCTCGGGATCGCCAAGTTCTCATTCCCGGAAGCATTGACGCCCATGCGACAAGATCTACTTCACGGATCCGAAGACCCCGGTAACCGATCCGCTCAAGTTCGCCATCGCCGACAAGATCGACCGCCAGGCACCAAGTTCTCCATCTGGAGCTGAACCTCACCGTTCTCGTCGAACCCTGAGACCGAACCCCGAACCCCAGATCCGGACCCCGAGACCCGACCCCGAACCCCGTCGAACCCTCGGACCAAGATCGTCGAACCCTAATGTGTGAACCTTTTCCCGAGCCCCTATTTTATAAATGCCATAATTATAAATTGTTGCATATTGAATTGTTCATGCATGCATCCTTGTCATGTGGTTTGGGGGCCTTCTGCCGATTCACCTCATAATTAAATATGGGGCCCATATGCGGGCAAATCTAGCCTTATATTGGCCTCATTTAAATTTGTGCATCGAACCGTTGTCATATCTTGCCTTGTTAATACAACATTTAATTTGCGGGGTAGATAAACAACTTGAACCATTTAATTAATTGTCGGAACCCCGGTTCCGCTTAACATGACCAATTGCATCGCACCTTCACCATGCCATGCATCATGCCCGATCTTTTGCCGTAGTATTAAATATTGCATCCGGTGTTTATTCTAGTGTTTTGCTTCTTCGCGGATAAGATCGATGAGTTGAAGTGAGCTTCGCCCCGATCTTCGGACGAACCTTCGACAATGTTTTCAGGCGAGCATCTTCCCCTTTCTACCTATCTTACTTTTAAAGTATTTATTCCCTCCTGTTGATCTATTGCTATCTGTGTTGCGATGCTCTATTTTTCCGTACCCGTGATATCCCCTTCCAGCCATATATTGCCTTGGACACATCCTATTACCTGTTGTTTGGTAGATAGTTGGACTTGCGCGTCGTAGTCGCTTGCCTAAGTGCTGTTGCGTGTCGTCAATTGCCACAGTTGTTGGTGTATTGCCGCATGTTGATGTTGGAGATGATCATGGCTTTACCTATCGTTCACTTTAATTCCTGTTTAACAACTAAAATTGAAGTAAGTAAGCAGAGGCATCGGTGGGTGATAGATAATATTGGTTTCCGACCGCCCACTTGTGTCCCGTAGGACCCCGAGTACTTGATACCTGTTCCTCGATTTATCGCGCTATCCACATACGGGGAATTATGGGACCCCCCTTAGCCAGAGCTTGATTCAGTCTTATTTCTTGGGGCCACAAACTAGTTTGAGGTTTTATTTACGATCCTGTACTTATGCCATGCTTTACTGCTTTATTTACGTTTGTGCGATGGATAACACACTGTACTGTTTAGGTAAGCGGAGTGTTTTCACGGTATCGACACCCCGAGTTTTCGGGTTCCCAGTCGTTTACAGCCATTGACGCAAACCTTGAGTCCGTCTCGTAGCTAGCTTACTTCGTTGCGGGTCTACTCAATGGGGTGGCCCCCTGAAATATTTCTGGATCCTGTGATTGCTTTGTCGTGAAAGCCTCGTTGGGTTTTGATTTGGTTTTTCCGAGGTTGATCGTGTGTGTGTTGCTATTTGTGCACCCCGGCCGGGTTAAAACTTTCTAAAAGCCGTGTCCGCGGTTATGGACGACTTGGAGCACAGTATCTCGATCATAGACAACTATAACTAAAGTAGTGCTATAAACTTGACTTTATAATGACTAGTAATCAGCTTCACTATAATGGAATGGCTAAATAATACTGCCAACAATTGCTTGTTTGGGTGTCGCTTGCGACCATTGTACCTGACTAGTAAGTATTGCAACTACAACGGAATGGCTAAATAAAAGTATCAACAACTGCTGGGTTTTGGGTTATCTCATGCTATTTGTATCTGACTAGTAAGTGCCGCAACTACAACGGAATGGTTAACTAAAATGGCCCACTGCTTATTTTATCAGGATGATTATCTACGCCTGACTTGTAATTGCTGCAACAACAACTGAATAAATAAAACTGCCAACTGTGTGAGTTCCTCGGTTGACTTCCTCGTTTGGTCTCGAGGGGGAAATACCAGGATGGGTTTGTTTGGTGGTAGTATCAGGTTGGATCCGGATAGGTCTTTCATACCCCTCTCTGATATCCGCTAGTTGTATCGAGTCTCTATAGGTTGTTTAGTGCATGCTGCCGCTGCGGCTTCAGTCCACCATACCTGTGTAGGCGAGGACCGCCGAATTCTAGTCTCGCCGTGTACTGGCCTCAGTACTGACGCTCGTCTTTTTCCTTTGCCCTTTGTCGGCACCCCTTTTGTTTACGCAGGTTTTGAGATCGACGTCGTTAGCAGGGTTACCCTTCCGGCTTGGCCTGGGCAGGGTTATGGACGCCAATGGTTATTCTTCAGGGCTCTTAGCCCCATTTGCATCTTGTCCGTAGCTAGACGCTCTATCGTTTTCAAGGTGATTTGGATCTTTGTATATTATATCTGTATTCTTGACTCATGGAGTCGTGTTGTACATGTATCTGTTCTGTGGGTCCCATCGAGGACTGTTGTGTAATGTTATTACTTCGTTTTCCACCCGCACGAAAGTGCCTGGTGGGCACCTTTGAATCGTTTCTATGCGGGTTTGGCGGGAAGCGCTGAAACTTGCATAGGTCCGATTCTGAGGGTGTTACATAGCCCGGTGGATTTTTCTCTTGGTTTGTGCTTGGTTGGGTTATATGATAATTCCAAACCATGTTTGGGGACAAGTTGTGATATGATCCAACCCGGTTTCACCGAAATGCGGAGTTCCCGGCGAATTAAATTCCAGGATCTTCGTTTTTAGGTGATACTGCATGTCTGCAAAGAGGGTGACACTTGGGCACCATGTTTTGGAAATTTCAGCATTCCACCAGACTTTAATACACATGCTAGGGTCCATTGCATGGGTTTGGAGGTATTCCGATGCTCCGAGGCACTTCTTCCTATGAAACCCTGAATTGTGGGCCCAGAATCGTCTATCCCCCTAGATGTTCTTATGAAAGGGGTAACTCAGTGGATTTTTCTCTTGGTTTGTGCTTGGTTGGGTTATAGGATAATTCCAGACCATGTTTGGGCGTAAGTTGTGACAAGATCTAACCTATTTTCACCGAAATGGGGAGTTCTCGACCCCCTAATAATTAAATTTCCAGAACACCTTCATTTTTAGGTGACATCGCATGTCTGCGAACGGGTCAAGCTTGGGAACCAGGGGTTGGACATTTCAGCATTCCACCACACTTTAATACACATTCTAGGGTCCATTGCAAGGTTTGTAGGTATTCCGATATCCCGAAGGGCTTCTTCCTAGAAAACCCTGATCCGTGGGCCTGGATCGTCTACCCTCCTAGATTTTCTTAAGAAAGGGGTAGCCCAGTGGATTTTTCTCTTGGTTTGTGCTTGGTTGGGTTATATGATAATTCCAAACCATGTTTGGGCACAAGTTGTGACATGATCCAACCCGATTTCACCGAAACGGGGAGTTCCCAACCAATTAAATTCCAGGATCTTCGTTTTTTTGGTGATAGTGCATCCCTACGAAGCGGGTTACACTTGGGAACCATGTTTTGCACATTTCAGCATTCCACCACACTTTAATACACATTCTAGGGTCCACTTCATGGGTTTGGAGGTATTCCGATGCTCCTAGGCGCTTCTTCCTATGAAACCCTGATCTATATGGGCCCAGAATCGTCTACCCCCTAGATGTTCTTATGAAATGGGTAGCCCGGTTGAATTTTCTCTTGGTTTGTGATTGGTTGGGTTACAGGATAATTCCAAACCATGTTTGGGCATAAGTTGTGACAAGATCTAACCTGGTTTCACCGAAATAGGGACTTCTCGAGCCCCTAATAATTAAATTTCCAGAACACCTTCGTTTTTAGGTGACATCGCATGTCTGAAAACGGGTCATGCTTGGGAACCATATTTTGGAAATTTTAGCATTCCACCACACTTTAATACACATGCTAGGGTCCATTGCAAGGTTTGGAGGTATTCCGATGTCCCGAAGAGCTTCTTCCTACAAAACACTGATCCGTGGGCCTGGATCGTCTACGCCCCTAGATGTTCTTATAAAAGGGGTAGCCCGGCGGGTTTTTCTCTTGGTTTTGCTTGGTTGGGTTATATGATAATTCCAAACCATGTTTGGGCACAAGTTGTGACATGATCCAACCCGGTTTCACCAAAACGGGGACTTCCCGGCCAATTAAATTCTAGGATCTTCGTTTTTAGGTGATAGTGCATGTCTGCAAAGATGGAGACACTTGGTCACCTTGTTTTGGACATTTCAGCATTCCACCACACTTTAATACACATGCTGGGGTCCATTGCATGGGTTTGGAGGTATTCCGATACTCCGAGGCGCTTCTTCCTATGAAACCCTGATCTATATGGGTCCAGAATCGTCTACCCGCCTAGATGTTCTTATGGAAGGGGTAGCCCGGTGGAATTTTCTCTTAGTTTGTGCTTGGTTGGTTTATAGGATAATTCCAGACCATGTTTGGGCATAAGTTGTGACAAGATCTAACCTGTTTTCACCGAAATGGGGAGTTCTCGACCCCCTAATAATTAAATTTCCAGAACACCTTCGTTTTTAGGTGAAATCTCATGTCTGCGAACGGGTCACGCTTGGGAACCAGGTTTTGGACATTTCAGCATTCCACCACACTTTAATACACATGCTAGGGTGCATTGCAAGGTTTGGAGGTATTCCGATGTCCCGAAGAGCTTCTTCCTACAAAACCCTGATCTGTGGGCCTGGATCGTCTACCCCCCTAGATGTTCTTATGAAAGGGGTACCCGGTGGATTTTCTCTTTGTTTGTGCTTGGTTGGGTCATATGAAAATTCCAAACCATGTTTGGGCCCAAGTTGTGACATGATCCAACCCGGTTTCACCGAAACGGTGAGTTCCTAGCCAATTAAATTCCAGGATCTTCGTTTTTTCGGTGATAGTGCATGCCTACGAAGCGGGTTACACTTGGGCACCATGTTTTGCACATTTCAGCATTCCCCCACACTTTAATATACATGCAAGGGTACATTGCATGGGTTTGGAGGTATTCCGATGCTCCGAGGCGCTTCTTCCTATGAAACCCTGATCTATATGGGCCCAGAATCGTCTACCCCCTAGATGTTCTTATGAAAGGGTAGCCCGGTGGATTTTTCTCTTGGTTTGTGCTTGGTTGGGTTATAAGATAATTCCAAACCATGTTTGGGCATAAGTTGTGACAATATCTAACCTGGTTTCACCGAAATGGGGAGTTCTCGACCCCCTAATAATTAAATTTCCATTACACCTTTTTTTAGGTTACATCGCATGTGTGAAAACGTGTCACGCTTGGGAACCAGGTTTTGGACATTTCAGCATTCCACCACACTTTAATACACATGCTAGGGTCCATTTCAAGGTTTATAGGTATTCCGATGACCCGAAGAGCTTCTTCCCACAAAACCCTGATCCATGGGCCTGGATCGTCTACCCCCCCTAGATGTTCTTATGAAAGGGGTAGCCTGGTGGATTTTTCTCTTGGTTTGTCCTTGGTTGGGTTATATGATAATTCCAATCCATGTTTGGGCACAAGTTGTGACATGATCCAACCCGGTTTCACCGAAACGGGGAGTTCCCCGCGATTTAAATTCCAGGATCTTCGTTTTTAGGTGATAGTGCATGTCTGCAAAGAGGGTGACACTTGGGCACCATGGTTTGGACATTTCAGCATTCCACCAGACTTTAATACACATGCTAGGGTCCATTGCATGGGTTTGGAGGTATTCTGATGCTCCGAGGCGTTTCTTCCTATAAAACCCTAAACCGTGGGCCCTGAATCGTCTACCCCTAGATGTTCTTATGAAAGGGGTAGCCCGGTGGATTTTTCTCTTGGTTTGTGCTTGGTTGGGTTATAGGATCCATACCATGTTTGGGCATAAGTTGTGACAAGATCTAACCTGTTTTCACCGAAATGGGGAATTCTCGACCCCCTAATAATTAAATTTCTAGAACACCTTCGTTTTTAGGTGACATCGACTGTCTGCGAACGGATCACGCTTGGGAACCAGGTTTTGGACATTTCAGCATTCCACCACACTTTAATACACATGCTAGGGTGCATTGCAAGGTTTGGAGGTATTCCGATGTCCCGAAGAGCTTCTTCCTACAAAACCCTAATCCGTGGGCCTCGATCATCTACCCCCATAGATGTTCTTATGAAAGGGGTAGCCCAGTGGATTTATCACTTGGTTTGTGCTTGGTTGGGTTATATGAAAATTCCAAACCATGTTTGGGCACAAGTTGTGACATGATCCAACCCGGTTTCACGAAAACGGGGAGTTCCCAACTAATTAAATTCCAGGATCTTCGTTTTTTCGGTGATAGTGCATGCCTACGAAGCGGGTTACACTTGGGAACCATGTTTTGCACATTTCAGCATTCCACCACACTTTAATACACATGCTAGGGTCCGTTGCATGGGTTTGGAGGTATTCCGATGCTCCGAGGCACTTCTTCGTATGAATCCCTGATCTATATGGGCCCAAAATCGTCTACCCCCCTAGATGTTCTTATGAAAGGGGTAGCCCGGTGGATTTTTCTCTTGGTTTGTGCTTGGTTGGGTTATAGGATATTCCAAACCATGTTTGGGCATAATTTGTGACAAGACCTAACTTGGTTTCACCGAAATGGGGAGTTCTCGACCCCCTAATAATTAAATTTCTATTACACCTTCGTTTTTAGGTGACATCGCATGTCTGAAAACGGGTCACGCTTAGGAACCAGGTTTTGGACATTTCAGCATTCCACCACACTTTAATACACATGCTAGGGTCCATTTCAAGGTTTGGCGGTATTCTGATGACCCGAAGAGCTTCTTCCTACAAAACCCTGATCCGTGGGCCTGGATCGTCTACCCCCCTAGATGTTCTTATGAAAGGGGTAGCCCGGCGGGTTTTTCTCTTGGTTTTGCTTGGTTGGGTTATATGATAATTCCAAACCATGTTTGGGCACAAGTTGTGACATGATCCAACCCGGTTTCACCAAAACGGGGAGTTCCCGGCCAATTAAATTCTAGGATCTTCGTTTTTAGGTGATAGTGCATGTCTGCAAAGAGGTAGACACTTGGGCACCTTGTTTTGGACATTTCAGCATTCCACCACAATTTAATACACATGCTGGGGTCCATTGCATGGGTTTGGAGTATTCCGATGCTCCGAGGCGCTTCTTCCTATGAAACCCTGATCTATATGGGTCCAGAATCGTCTACCCCCCTAGATGTTCTTATGGAAGGGGTAGCCTGGTGGAATTTTCTCTTAGTTTGTGCTTGGTTGGTTTATAGGATAATTCCAGACCATGTTTGGGCATAAGTTGTGACAAGATCTAACCTGTTTTCACCGAAATGGGGAGTTCTCGACCCCCTAATAATTAAATTTCCAGAACACCTTCGTTTTTAGGTGAAATCTCATGTCTGCGAACGGGTCACGCTTGGGAACCAGGTTTTGGACATTTCAGCATTCCACCACACTTTAATACACATGCTAGGGTGCATTGCAAGGTTTGGAGGTATTCCGATGTCCCGAAGAGCTTCTTCCTACAAAACCCTGATCTGTGGGCCTGGATCGTCTACCCCCCTAGATGTTCTTATGAAAGGGGTACCCGGTGGATTTTTCTCTTTGTTTGTGCTTGGTTGGGTCATATGAAAATTCCAAACCATGTTTGGGCCCAAGTTGTGACATGATCCAACCCGGTTTCACCGAAACGGTGAGTTCCTAGCCAATTAAATTCCAGGATCTTCGTTTTTTCGGTGATAGTGCATGCCTACGAAGCGGGTTACACTTGGGCACCATGTTTTGCACATTTCAGCATTCCCCCACACTTTAATATACATGCAAGGGTACATTGCATGGGTTTGGAGGTATTCCGATGCTCCGAGGCGCTTCTTCCTATGAAACCCTGATCTATATGGGCCCAGAATCGTCTACCCCCTAGATGTTCTTATGAAAGGGGTAGCCCGGTGGATTTTTCTCTTGGTTTGTGCTTGGTTGGGTTATAAGATAATTCCAAACCATGTTTGGGCATAAGTTGTGACAATATCTAACCTGGTTTCACCGAAATGGGGAGTTCTCGACCCCCTAATAATTAAATTTCCATTACACCTTTTTTTAGGTTACATCGCATGTGTGAAAACGTGTCACGCTTGGGAACCAGGTTTTGGACATTTCAGCATTCCACCACACTTTAATACACATGCTAGGGTCCATTTCAAGGTTTGTAGGTATTCCGATGACCCGAAGAGCTTCTTCCCACAAAACCCTGATCCGTGGGCCTGGATCGTCTACCCCCCCTAGATGTTCTTATGAAAGGGGTAGCCTGGTGGATTTTTCTCTTGGTTTGTCCTTGGTTGGGTTATATGATAATTCCAATCCATGTTTGGGCACAAGTTGTGACATGATCCAACCCGGTTTCACCGAAACGGGGAGTTCCCCGATTTAAATTCCAGGATCTTCGTTTTTAGGTGATAGTGCATGTCTGCAAAGAGGGTGACACTTGGGCACCATGTTTTGGACATTTCAGCATTCCACCAGACTTTAATACACATGCTAGGGTCCATTGCATGGGTTTGGAGGTATTCCGATGCTCCGAGGCGCTTCTTCCTATAAAACCCTAAACCGTGGGCCCTGAATCGTCTACCCCTAGATGTTCTTATGAAAGGGGTAGCCCGGTGGATTTTTCTCTTGGTTTGTGCTTGGTTGGGTTATAGGATCCATACCATGTTTGGGCATAAGTTGTGACAAGATCTAACCTGTTTTCACCGAAATGGGGAGTTCTCGACCCCCTAATAATTAAATTTCTAGAACACCTTCGTTTTTAGGTGACATCGATGTCTGCGAACGGGTCACGCTTGGGAACCAGGTTTTGGACATTTCAGCATTCCACCACACTTTAATACACATGCTAGGGTGCATTGCAAGGTTTGGAGGTATTCCGATGTCCCGAAGAGCTTCTTCCTACAAAACCCTGATCCGTGGGCCTCGATCGTCTACCCCCATAGATGTTCTTATGAAAGGGGTAGCCCGGTGGATTTATCACTTGGTTTGTGCTTGGTTGGGTTATATGAAAATTCCAAACCATGTTTGGGCACAAGTTGTGACATGATCCAACCCGGTTTCACGAAAACGGGGAGTTCCCAACTAATTAAATTCCAGGATCTTCGTTTTTTTCGGTGATAGTGCATGCCTACGAAGCGGGTTACACTTGGGAACCATGTTTTGCACATTTCAGCATTCCACCACACTTTAATACACATGCTAGGGTCCGTTGCATGGGTTTGGAGGTATTCCGATGCTCCGAGGCGCTTCTTCCTATGAAACCCTGATCTATATGGGCCCAGAATCGTCTACCCCCCTAGATGTTCTTATGAAAGGGGTAGCCCGGTGGATTTTTCTCTTGGTTTGTGCTTGGTTGGGTTATAGGATATTCCAAACCATGTTTGGGCATAATTTGTGACAAGATCTAACTTGGTTTCACCGAAATGGGGAGTTCTCGACCCCCTAATAATTAAATTTCCATTACACCTTCGTTTTTAGGTGACATCGCATGTCTGAAAACGGGTCACGCTTAGGAACCAGGTTTTGGACATTTCAGCATTCCACCACACTTTAATACACATGCTAGGGTCCATTTCAAGGTTTGGAGGTATTCCGATGACCCGAAGAGCTTCTTCCTACAAAACCCTGATCCGTGGGCCTGGATCGTCTACCCCCCTAGATGTTCTTATGAAAGGGGTAGCCCGGCGGGTTTTTCTCTTGGTTTTGCTTGGTTGGGTTATATGATAATTCCAAACCATGTTTGGGCACAAGTTGTGACATGATCCAACCCGGTTTCACCAAAACGGGGAGTTCCCGGCCAATTAAATTCTAGGATCTTCGTTTTTAGGTGATAGTGCATGTCTGCAAAGAGGTAGACACTTGGGCACCTTGTTTTGGACATTTCAGCATTCCACCACAATTTAATACACATGCTGGGGTCCATTGCATGGGTTTGGAAGTATTCCGATGCTCCGAGGCGCTTCTTCCTATGAAACCCTGATCTATATGGGTCCAGAATCGTCTACCCCCCTAGATGTTCTTATGGAAGGGGTAGCCCGGTGGAATTTTCTCTTAGTTTGTGCTTGGTTGGGTTATAGGATAATTCCAGACCATGTTTTGGCATAATTTGTGACAAGATCTAACCTGTTTTCACCGAAATGGGGAGTTCTCGACCCCCTAATAATTAAATTTCCAGAACACCTTCGTTTTTAGGTGAAATCTCATGTCTGCGAACGGGTCACGCTTGGGAACTAGGTTTTGGACATTTCAGTATTCCACCACACTTTAATACACATGCTAGGCTGCATTGCAAGGTTTGGAGGTATTCCGATGTCCCGAAGAGCTTCTTCCTACAAAACCCTGATCTGTGGGCCTGGATCGTCTACCCCCCTAGATGTTCTTATAAAAGGGGTAGCCCGGTGGATTTTCTCTTGGTTTGTGCTTGGTTGGGTCATATGAAAATTCCAAACCATGTTTGGGCACAAGTTGTGACATGATCCAACCCGGTTTCACCGAAACGGTGAGTTCCTAGCCAATTAAATTCCAGGATCTTCGTTTTTTCGGTGATAGTGCATGCCTACGAAGCGGGTTACACTTGGGCACCATGTTTTGCACATTTCAGCATTCCCCCACACTTTAATACACATGCAAGGGTCCACTTCATGGGTTTGGAGGTATTCCGATGCTCCGAGGCGCTTCTTCCTATGAAACCCTGATCTATATGGGCCCAGAATTGTCTACCCCCCTAGATGTTCTTATGAAAGGGGTAGCTCGGTGGATTTTTCTCTTGGTTTGTGCTTGGTTGGGTTATAGGATAATTCCAAACCATGTTTGGGCATAAGTTGTGACAAGATCTAACCTGGTTTCACCAAAATAGGGAGTTCTCGACCCCCTAATAATTAAATTTCCAGAACACCATTGTTTTTAGGTGACATCGCATGTCTAAAAACGGGTCAGGCTTGGGAACCAGATTTTGGACATTTCAGCATTCCACCACACTTTAATACACATGCTAGGGTCCATTGCAAGGTTCGGAGGTATTCCGATGTCCCGAAGAGCTTCTTCCTACAAAACACTGATCCGAGGGCCTGGATCGTCTACCCCCTATATGTTTTTATAAAAGGCGTAGCCCGGTGGATTTTTCTCTTGGTTTTGCTTGGTAGGATTATATGATAATTCCAAACCATGTTTGGGCACAAGTTTTGACATGATCCAACCCGGTTTCACCAAAACGGGGAGTTCCCGGCCAATTAAATTCTAGGATCTTCGTTTTTAGGTGATAGTGCATGTCTGCAAAGAGGGATACACTTGGGCACCATGTTTTGGACATTTCAGCATTCCACCACACTTTAATACACATGCTAGGGTCCATTGCATGGGTTTGGAGGTATTCTGATGCTCCGAGGCGCTTCTTCCTATGAAACCCTGATCTATATGGGCCCAGAATAGTCTACCCCCCTAGATGTTCTTATGGAAGGGGTAGCCCGGTGGAATTTTCTCTTAGTTTGTGCTTGGTTGGGTTATAGGATAATTCCAGACCATGTTTGGGCATAAGTTGTGACAAGATCTAACCTGTTTTCACCGAAATGGGGAGTTCTCGACCCCCTAATAATTAAATTTCCAGAACACCTTTGTTTTTAGGTGACATCGCATGTCTGCGAACGGGTCACTCTTGGGAACCAGGTTTTGGACATTTCAGCATTCCACCACACTTTAATACACATGCTAGGGTGCATTGCAAGGTTTGGAGGTATTCCGATGTCCCAAAGAGCTTCTTCCTACAAAACCCTGATCCGTGGGCCTGGATCGTCTAACCTCCCCCCCTAGATGTTCTTATGAAAGGGGTAGCCCGGTGGATTTTTCTCTTGGTTTGTGCTTGGTTGGGTTATATGAAAATTCCAAACCATGTTTGGGCACAAGTTGTGACATGATCCAACCCGGTTTCACTGAAACGGGGAGTTCCCAGCCAATTAAATTCCAGGATCTTCGTTTTTTTCGGTGATAGTACATGCCTACGAAGCGGGTTACACTTGGGCACCATGTTTTGCACATAAGCATTCCACCACACTTTAATACACATGCTAGGGTCCATTGCATGGGTTTGGAGGTATTCCGATGCTCCGAGGCGCTTCTTCCTATGAAACCCTGATCTATATGGGCCCAGAATCGTCTACCCCCTAGATGTTCTTATGAAAGGGGTAGCCCGGTGGATTTTTCTCTTGGTTTGTGCTTGGTTGGGTTATAGGATAATTCCAAACCATGTTTGGGCATAAGTTGTGACAAGATCTAACCCGGTTTCACCAAAATGGGGAGTTCTCGACCCCCTAATAATTAAATTTCCATTACACCTTCGTTTTTAGATGACATCGCATGTCTGAAAATGGGTCACGCTTGGGAACCAGGTTTTGGACATTTCAGCATTCCACCACACTTTAATACACATGCTAGGGTCCATTTCAAGGTTTGCAGGTATTCTTATGACCCAAAGAGCTTCTTCCTACAAAACCCTGATCCGTGGGCCCCCTAGATGTTCTTATGAAAGGGGTAGCCCGGTGGATTTTTCTCTTGGTTTGTGCTTGGTTGGGTTATATGATAATTCCAAACCATGTTTGGGCACAAGTTGTGACATGATCCAACCCGGTTTCACCAAAACGGGGAGTTCCCGGCGAATTAAATTCCAGGATCTTCGTTTTTAGGTGATAGTGCATGTCTGCAAAGAGGGTGACACTTGGGCACCATGTTTTGGACATTTCAGCATTCCACCAGACTTTAATACACATGCTAGGGTCCATTGCATGGGTTTGGAGGTATTCCGATGCTCCGAGGCGCTTCTTCCTATGAAACCCTGAACTGTGGGCCCAGAATCGTCTACCCCCTAGATGTTCTTATGAAAGGGGTAGCCCGGTGGATTTTTCTCTTGGTTTGTGCTTGGTTGGGTTATAGGATAATTCCAGACCATGTTTGGGCATAAGTTGTGACAAGATCTAACCTGTTTTCACCGAAATGGGGAGTTCTCGACCCCCTAATAATTAAATTTCCAGAACACCTTCGTTTTTAGGTGACATCGCATGTCTGCGAACGGGTCACGCTTGGGAACCAGGTTTTGGACATTTCAGCATTCCACCACACTTTAATACACATGCTAGGGTGCATTGCAAGGTTTGGAGGTATTCCGATGTCCCGAAGAGCTTCTTCCTACAAAACCCTGATCTGTGGGCCTGGATCGTCTACCCCCTAGATGTTCTTATGAAAGGGGTAGCCCGGTGGATTTTCTCTTGGTTTGTGCTTGGTTGGGTCATATGAAAATTCCAAACCATGTTTGGGCACAAGTTGTGACATGATCCAACCCGGTTTCACCGAAACGGTGAGTTCCTAGCCAATTAAATTCCAGGATCTTCGTTTTTTCGGTGATAGTGCATGCCTACGAAGCGGGTTACACTTGGGCACCATGTTTTGCACATTTCAGCATTCCACCACACTTTAATACACATGCTAGGGTCCATTGCATGGGTTTGGAGGTATTCCGATGCTCCGAGGCGCTTCTTCCTATGAAACCCTGATCTATATGGGCCCAGAATCGTCTACCCCCTAGATGTTCTTATGAAAGGGGTAGCCCGGTGGATTTTTCTCTTGGTTTGTGCTTGGTTGGGTTATAGGATAATTCCAAACCATGTTTGGGCATAAGTTGTGACAAGATCTAACCTGGTTTCACCGAAATAGGGAGTTCTCGACCCCCTAATAATTAAATTTCCAGAACACCATTGTTTTTAGGTGACATCGCATGTCTAAAAACGGGTCACGCTTGGGAACCAGATTTTGGACATTTCAGCATTCCACCACACTTTAATACACATGCTAGGGTCCATTGCAAGGTTCGGAGGTATTCCGATGTCCCGAAGAGCTTCTTCCTATAAAACACTGATCCGAGGGCCTGGATCGTCTACCCCCTAGATGTTCTTATAAAAGGGGTAGCCCGGTGGATTTTTCTCTTGGTTTTGCTTGGTTGGGTTATATGATAATTCCAAACCATGTTTGGGCACAAGTTTTGACATGATCCAACCCGGTTTCACCAAAACGGGGAGTTCCCGGCCAATTAAATTCTAGGATCTTCGTTTTTAGGTGATAGTGCATGTCTGCAAAGAGGGATACACTTGGGCACCATGTTTTGGACATTTCAGCATTCCACCACACTTTAATACACATGCTAGGGTCCATTGCATGGGTTTGGAGGTATTCCGATGCTCCGAGGCGCTTCTTCCTATGAAACCCTGATCTATATGGGTCCAGAATCGTCTACCCCCCTAGATGTTCTTATGGAAGGGGTAGCCCGGTGGAATTTTCTCTTAGTTTGTGCTTGGTTGGGTTATAGGATAATTCCAGACCATGTTTGGGCATAAGTTGTGACAAGATCTAACCTGTTTTCACCGAAATGGGGAGTTCTCGACCCCCTAATAATTAAATTTCCAGAACACCTTTGTTTTTAGGTGACATCGCATGTCTGCGAACGGGTCACTCTTGGGAACCAGGTTTTGGACATTTCAGCATTCCACCACACTTTAATACACATGCTAGGGTGCATTGCAAGGTTTGGAGGTATTCCGATGTCCCAAAGAGCTTCTTCCTACAAAACCCTGATCCGTGGGCCTGGATCGTCTAACCTCCCCCCCTAGATGTTCTTATGAAAGGGGTAGCCCGGTGGATTTTTCTCTTGGTTTGTGCTTGGTTGGGTTATATGAAAATTCCAAACCATGTTTGGGCACAAGTTGTGACATGATCCAACCCGGTTTCACTGAAACGGGGAGTTCCCAGCCAATTAAATTCCAGGATCTTCGTTTTTTCGGTGATAGTACATGCCTACGAAGCGGGTTACACTTGGGCACCATGTTTTGCACATCAGCATTCCACCACACTTTAATACACATGCTAGGGTCCATTGCATGGGTTTGGAGGTATTCCGATGCTCCGAGGCGCTTCTTCCTATGAAACCATGATCTATATGGGCCCAGAATCGTCTACCCCCCTAGATGTTCTTATGAAAGGGGTAGCCCGGTGGATTTTTCTCTTGGTTTGTGCTTGGTTGGGTTAGAGGATAATTCCAAACCATGTTTGGGCATAAGTTGTGACAAGATATAACCCGGTTTCACAAAAATGGGGAGTTCTCGACCCCCTAATAATTAAATTTCCATTACACCTTCGTTTTTAGATGACATCGCATGTCTGAAAATGGGTCACGCTTGGGAACCAGGTTTTGGACATTTCAGCATTCCACCACACTTTAATACACATGCTAGGGTCCATTGCAAGGTTTTGAGGTATTCGATGACCCAAAGAGCTTCTTCCTACAAAACCCTGATCCGTGGGCCCCCTAGATGTTCTTATGAAAGGGTAGCCCGGTGGATTTTTCTCTTGGTTTGTGCTTGGTTGGGTTATATGATAATTCCAAACCATGTTTGGGCACAAGTTGTGACATGATCCAACCCGGTTTCACCGAAACGGGGAGTTCCCGGCGAATTAAATTCCAGGATCTTCGTTTTTAGGTGATAGTGCATGTCTGCAAGAGGGTGACACTTGGGCACCATGTTTTGGACATTTCAGCATTCCACCAACTTTAATACACATGCTAGGGTCCATTGCATGGGTTTGGAGGTATTCCGATGCTCCGAGGCGCTTCTTCCTATGAAACCCTGATCTATATGGGCCCAGAATCGTCTACCCCCTAGATGTTCTTATGAAAGGGGTAGCCCGGTGGATTTTTCTCTTGGTTTGTGCTTGGTTGGGTTATAGGATAATTCCAAACCATGTTGGGCATAAGTTGTGACAAGATCTAACCTGGTTTCACGAAATGGGAGTTCTCGACCCCTAATAATTAAATTTCCATTACACCTTCGTTTTTAGGTGACATCGCATGTCTGAAAATGGGTCACGCTTGGGAACCAGGTTTTGGACATTTCAGCATTCCACCACACTTTAATACACATGCTAGGGTCCATTGCAAGGTTTGAAGGTATTCGATGACCCGAAGAGCTTCTTCCTACAAAACCCTGATCCGTGGCCCCTAGATGTTCTTATGAAAGGGGTAGCCCGGTGGATTTTCTCTTGGTTGTGCTTGGTTGGTTATAGGATAATTCCAGAACCATGTTTGGGCATAAGTTGTGACAAGATCTAACCTGTTTCACCGAAAGGGAGTTCTCGACCCCCCTAATAATTAAATTCCAGAACACCTTCGTTTTTAGGTGACATCCATGTCTGCGAACGGGTCACGCTTGGGAACCAGGTTTGGACATTTCAGCATTCCACCACACTTTAATACACATGCTAGGTGCATTGCAAGGTTTGGAGGTATTCCGATGTCCGAAGAGTTCTTCCTACAAAACCCTGATCCGTGGGCCCTGGATCGTCTACCCCCTAGATGTTCTTATGAAAGGGGTAGCCCGGTGGATTTTCTCTTGGTTTGTGCTTGGTTGGGTATATGAAAATTCCAAACCATGTTTGGGCACAAGTTGTGACATGATCCAACCCGGTTTCACCGAAACGGGGAGTTCCTGGCCAATTAAATTCCAGGATCTTCGTTTTTCGGTGATAGTGCATGCCTACGAAGCGGGTTACACTTGGGCACCATGTTTGCACATTTCAGCATTCCCCCACACTTTTACACATGCTAGGGTCCATTCATGGGTTTGGAGGTATTTCGATGCTCCGAGGCGCTTCTTCCTATGAAACCCTGATCTATATGGGCCCAGAATCGTCTACCCCCTAGATGTTCTTATGAAAGGGGTATCCCGGTGGATTTTTCTCTTGGTTTGTGCTTGGTTGGGTTATAGGATAATTCCAACCATGTTTGGGCATAAGTTGTGACAAGATCTAACCTGGTTTCACCGAAATAGGGAGTTCTCGACCCCCTAATAATTAAATTTCCAGAACACCTTCGTTTTTAGGTGACATCGCATGTCTGAAAACGGGTCACGCTTGGGAACCATTTTGGACATTTCAGCATTCCACCACACTTTAATACACATGCTAGGGTCCATTGCAAGGTTTGGAGGTATTCCGATGTCCCGAAGAGCTTCTTCCTACAAAACCTGATCCGTGGGCCTGGATCGTCTACCCCCTAGATGTCTCTTAAAAGGGGTAGCCCGTGGATTTTCTCTTGGTTTTGTGCTTGGTTGGGTTATATGATAATTCCAAACCATGTTTGGGCACAAGTTGTGACATGATCCAACCGGTTTCACCAAACGGGGAGTTCCCGGCCAATTAAATTAGGATCTTCGTTTTTTGGTGATAGTGCATGTCTGCAAAGAGGAGACACTTGGGCATGTTTTGGACATTTCAGCATTCCACCACACTTAATACACATGCTGGGGTCCATTGCATGGGTTTGGAGGTATTCCGATGCTCCGAGGCGCTTCTTCCTATGAAACCCTGATCTATATGGGCCCAGAATCGTCTACCCCCTAGATGTTCTTATGGAAGGGGTAGCCCGGTGGATTTTCTCTTGTTTGTGCTTGGTTGGGTTATAGGATAATTCCAGACCATGTTTGGGCATAAGTTGTGACAAGATCTAACCTGTTTTCACCGAAATGGGGAGTTCTCGACCCCCTAATAATTAAATTTCCAGAACACCTTCGTTTTTAGGTGACATCGCATGTCTGCGAACGGGTCACGCTTGGGAACCAGGTTTTGGACATTTCAGCATTCCACCACACTTTAATACACATTAGGGTGCATTGCAAGGTTTGGAGGTATTCCGATGTCCCGAAGAGCTTCTTCCTACAAAACCCTGATCCGTGGGCCTGGATCGTCTACCCCCCTAGATGTTCTTATGAAAGGGGTAGCCGGTGGATTTTTCTCTTGGTTTGTGCTTGGTTGGGTTATATGAAAATTCCAAACCATGTTTGGGCACAAGTTGTGACATGATCCAACCCGGTTTCACGAAACGGGGAGTTCCAGCCAATTAAATTCCAGGATCTTCGTTTTTCGGTGATAGTGCATGCCTACGAAGCGGGTACACTTGGGCACCATGTTTTGCACATTTCAGCATTCCACCACACTTTAATACACATGCTAGGGTCCATTGCATGGGTTTGGAGGTATTCCGATGCTCCGAGGCGCTTCTTCCTATGAAACTCCTATGATCAATATGGGCCCAGAATCGTCTACCCCCTAGATGTTCTTATGAAAGGGGTAGCCGGTGGAATTTTTCTCTTGGTTTGTGCTTGGTTGGGTTATAGGATAATTCCAAAACCATGTTTGGGCATAAGTTGTGACAAGATCTAACCTGGTTTCACCGAAATGGGGAGTTCTCGACCCCTAATAATTAAATTTCCAGAACACCTTCGTTTTTAGAGGTGACATCGCATGTCTAAAAACGGTCACGCTTGGGACCAGATTTTGGACATTTCACCACACATCCCAACATGCTAGGGTCCATTGCAAGGTTGGAGGTATTCCGATGTCCCGAAGATCTTTCCTACACAAAACACTATCCGTGGGCCTGGATCGTCTACCCCCCTAGATGTTTTATAAAAGGGTAGCCCGGTGGATTTTCTCTTGGTTTGTGCTTGGTTGGGTTATATGAAAATTCCAAACCATGTTTGGGCACAAGTTGTGACATGATCCAACCCGGTTTCACCGAAACGGGGGGAGTTCCCAGCAATTAAATTCCAGGATCTTCGTTTTTTCGGTGATAGTGCATGCCTACGAAGCGGGTTACAACTTGGGCACCATGTTTTGCACATCAGCATTCCACCACACTTTAATACACATGCTAGGGTCCATTGCATGGGTTTGGAGGTATTCCGATGCTCCGAGACGCTTCTTCCTATGAAACCCTGATATATATGGCCCAGAATCGTCTACCCCCTAGATGTTCTTATGAAGGGGTAGCCGGTGGAATTTTCTCTTGGTTTGTGCTTGGTTGGGTTATAGGATAATTCCAACCATGTTTGGGCATAAGTTGTGACAAGATCTAACCTGGTTTCACCGAAATGGGGAGTTCTCGACCCCCTAATAATTAAATTTCCAGAACACCTTCGTTTTTAGGTGACATCGCTGTCTGCGAACGGGTCACTCTTGGGAACCAGGTTTTGGACATTTCAGCATTCCACCACACTTTAATACACATGCTAGGGTGCATTGCAAGGTTTGGAGGTATCTCGATGTCCCGAAGAGCTTCTTCCTACAAAACCCTGATCCGTGGGCCTGGATCGTCTACCCCCCTAGATGTTCTTATGAAAGGGGTAGCCCGGTGGATTTTTCTCTTGGTTTGTGCTTGGTTGGGTTATATGAAAATTCCAAACCATGTTTGGGCACAAGTTGTGACATGATCCAACCCGGTTTCACTGAAACGGGGAGTTCCCAGCCAAATTAAATTCCAGGATCTTGTTTTTTCAGTGATAGTACAAGCCTACGAAGCGGGTTACACTTGGGCACCATGTTTTGCACATCAGCATTCCACCACACTTTAATACACATGCTAGGGTCCATTGCATGGGTTTGGAGGTATTCCGATGCTCCGAGACGCTTCTTCCTATGAAACCCTGATCTATATGGGCCCAGAATCGTCTACCCCCTAGATGTTCTTATGGAAGGGGTAGCCCGGTGGAATTTTCTCTTAGTTTGTGCTTGGTTGGGTTATAGGATAATTCCAGACCATGTTTGGGCATAAGTTGTGACAAGATCTAACCTGTTTTCACCGAAATGGGGAGTTCTCGACCCCCTAATAATTAAATTTCCAGAACACCTTTGTTTTTAGGTGACATCGCATGTCTGCGAACGGGTCACTCTTGGGAACCAGGTTTTGGACATTTCAGCATTCCACCACACTTTAATACACATGCTAGGGTGCATTGCAGGTTTGGAGGTATTCCGATGTCCGAAGAGCTTCTTCCTACAAAACCCTGATCCGTGGGCCTGGATCGTCTACCCCCCTAGTAGATTCTCTATGAAGGGGTAGCCCGGTGGATTTTTCTCTTGGTTTGTGCTTGGTTGGGTTATATGAAATTCCAAACCATGTTTGGGCACAAGTTGTGACATGATCCAACCCGGTTTCACTTAAACGGGGAGTTCCCAGCCAATAAATTCCAGGATCTTCGTTTTTTCGGTGATAGTACATGCCTACGAAGCGGGTTACACTTGGGCACCATGTTTTGCACACCAGCATTCCACCACACTTTACATACCATGCTAGGGTCCATTGCATGGGTTTGGAGGTATTCCGATGCTCCGAGGCGCTTCTTCCTATGAAACCCTGATCTATATGGGCCCAGAATCGTCTAACCCCTAGATGTTCTTATGAAAGGGGTAGCCCGGTGGATTTTTCTCTTTTTGTGCTGGTTGGGTTATAGGATAATTCCAACCATGTTTGGGCATAGGTTGTGACAAGATCTAACTGGTTTCACCGAAATGGGGAGTTCGACGACCCCCTAATAATTAAATTTCCATTACACCTTCGTTTTAGATGACATCGCATGTCTGAAAAGGGTCACGCTTGGGAACCAGGTTTGGACATTTCAGCATTCCACCACACTTTAATACACATGCTAGGGTCCATTTCAAGGTTTGCAGGTATTCTTATGACCCCAAAGAGCTTCTTCCTACAAAACCCTGATCCGTGGGCCCCCTAGATGTTCTTATGAAAGGGGTAGCCCGGTGGATTTTCTCTTGGTTTGTGCTTGGTTGGGTTATATGATAATTCCAAACCATGTTTGGGCACAAGTTGTGACATGATCCAACCCGGTTTCACCGAAACGGGGAGTTCCCGGCGAATTAAATTCTAGGATCTTCGTTTTTAGGTGATAGTGCATGTCTGCAAAGAGGGTGACACTTGGGCACCATGTTTTGGACATTTCAGCATTCCACCAGACTTTAATACACATGCTAGGGTCCATTGCATGGGTTTGGAGGTATTCCGATGCTCCGAGGCGCTTCTTCCTATGAAACCCTGAACTGTGGGCCCAGAATCGTCTACCCCCTAGATGTTCTTATGAAAGGGGTAGCCCGGTGGATTTTTCTCTTGGTTTGTGCTTGGTTGGGTTATAGGATAATTTCAGACCATGTTTGGGCATAAGTTGTGACAAGAGCTAACCTGTTTTCACCGAAATGGGGAGTTCTCGACTCCCTAATAATTAAATTTCCAGAACACCATTGTTTTTAGGTGAAATCTCATGTCTGCGAACGGGTCACGCTTGGGGAACCAGGTTTTGGACATTTCAGCATTCCACCACACTTTAATACACATGCTAGGGTGCATTGCAAGGTTTGGAGGTATTCCGATGTCCCGAAGAGCTTCTTCCTACAAAACCCTGATCCGTGGGCCTGGATCGTCTACCCCCTAGATGTTCTTATGAAAGGGGTAGCCCGGTGGATTTTATCTTGGTTTGTGCTTTTTGGGTTATATGAAAATTCCAAACCATGTTTGGGCACAATTGTGACATGATCCAACCCGGTTTCACCGAAACGGGGAGTTCCTAGCCAATTAAATTCCAGGATCTTCGTTTTTCGGTGATAGTGCATGCCTACGAAGCGGGTTACACTTGGGCACCATGTTTTGCACATTTCAGCATTCCACCACACTTTAATACACATGCTAGGGTCCATTCATGGGTTTGGAGGTATTCCGATGCTCCGAGGCGCTTCTTCCTATGAAACCTGATCTATATGGGCCCAGAATCGTCTACCCCCTAGATGTTCTTATGAAAGGGTAGCCCGGTGGATTTTTCTCTTGTTTTGTGCTTGGTTGGGTTATAGGATAAATTCCAAACATGTTTGGTTTGGGCATAAGTTGTGACAAGATCTAACCTGTTTCACCGAAAATAGGGAGTTCTCGACCCCTAATAATTAAATTTCCAGAAACACCTTCGTTTTTAGGTGACATCGCATGTCTGAAAACGGGGTCACGCTTGGGAACCATATTTTGGACATTTCAGCATTCCACCACACTTTAATACACATGCTAGGGTCCATTGCAAGGTTTGGAGGTATTCGATGTCCCGAAGAGCTTCTTCCCTACAAAACCTGATCCGTGGGCCTGGATCGTCTACCCCCCTAGATGTTCTTATAAAAGGGGTAGCCCGGTGGATTTTTCTCTTGGTTTTGCTTGGTTGGGTTATATGATAATTCCAAACCATGTTTGGGCACAAGTTGTGACATGATCCAACCCGGTTTCACCAAAACGGGGAGTTCCCGGCAATTAAATTCTAGGATCTTCGTTTTTTTAGGTGATAGTGCATGTCTGCAAAGAGGGAGACACTTGGGCACCTGGACATTTCAGCATTCCACCACACTTTAATACACATGCTGGGGTCCATTGCATGGGTTTGGAGGTATTCCGATGCTCCGAGGCGCTTCTTCCTATGAAAACCCTGATCTATATGGGCCCAGAATCGTCTACCCCCTAGATGTTCTTATGGAAGGGGTAGCCCGGTGGAATTTTCTCTAGTTTGTGCTTGGTGGGTTATAGGATAATTCCAGACCATGTTTGGGCATAAGTTGTGACAATATCTAACCTGTTTTCACCGAAATGGGGAGTTCTCGACCCCCTAATAATTAAATTTCCAGCAACACCTTTGTTTTTAGGTGGTGACATCGCATGTCTGCGAACGGGTCACGCTTGGGAACCAGGTTTGGACATTTCAGCATTCCACCACACTTTAATACAATGTAGGGTGCATTGCAAGGTTTGGAGGTATTCCGATGTCCCGAAGAGCTTCTTCCTACAAAACCCTGATCCGTGGGCCTGGATCGTCTACCCCCCTAGATGTTCTTATGAAAGGGGTAGCCCGGTGGATTTTTCTCTTGGTTTGTGCTTGGTTGGGTTATATGAAAATTCCAAACATGTTTGGGCACAAGTTGTGACATGATCCAACCCGTTTCACCGAAACGGGGAGTTCCCAGCCAATTAAATTCCAGGATCTTCGTTTTTTCGGTGATAGTGCATGCCTACAAAGCGGGTTACACTTGGGCACCATGTTTTGCACATTTCAGCATTCCACCACACTTTAATACACATGCTAGGGTCCATTGCATGGGTTTGGAGGTATTCCGATGCTCCGAGGCGCTTCTTCCTATGAAACCCTGATCTATATGGGCCCAGAATCTTCTACCCTAGATGTTCTTATGAAAGGGGTAGCCCGGTGGATTTTTCTCTTGGTTTGTGCTTGGTTGGGTTATAGGATAATTCCCAACCATGTTTGGGCATAAGTTGTGACAAGATCTAACCTGGTTTCACCGAAAATGGGGAGTTCTCGACCCCCTAATAATTAAATTTCCAGAACACCTTGTTTTTAGGTGACATCGCATGTCTGAAAACGGGTCACGCTTGGGAACCAGGTTTTGGACATTTCAGCATTCCACCACACTTTAATACACATGCTAGGGTCCATTGCAAGGTTGGAGGTATTCCGATGTCCCGAAGAGCTTCTTCCTACAAAAACCCTGATCCGAGGCCTGGATCGTCTACCCCTAGATGTTTTTATGAAAGGGGTAGCCCGGTGGATTTTTCTCTTGGTTTGTGCTGGTTGGGTTATATGAAATTCCAAACCATGTTTGGGCACAAGTTGTGACATGATCCAACCCGGTTTCACCGAAACGGGGAGTTCCCCGCCAATTAAATTCCAGGATCTTCGTTTTTTCGGTGATAGTGCATGCCTACGAAGCGGGTTACACTTGGGCACCATATTTTTGCACATCAGCATTCCACCACACTTTAATACACATGCTAGGGTCCATTGCATGGGTTTGGAGGTATTTCGATGCTCCGAGGCGCTTCTTCCTATGAAACCCTGATCTATATGGGCCCAGAATCGTCTACCCCTAGATGTTCTTATGAAAGGGGTAGCCCGGTGGATTTTCTCTTGGTTTGTGCTTGGTTGGTTTATAGGATAATTCCAGACCATGTTTGGGCATAAGTTGTGACAAGATCTAACCTGTTTTCACCGAAATGGGGAGTTCTCGACCCCTTAATAATTAAATTTCCAGAACACCTTCGTTTTTAGGTGACATCGCATGTCTGCGAACGGTGGTCACGCTTGGAAACCAGGTTTTGGACATTTCAGCATTCCACCACACTTTAATACATGCTAGGGTGCATTGCAAGGTTTGGAGGTATTCCGATGTCCCGAAGAGCTTCTTCCTACAAAACCCTGATCCGTGGGCCTGGATCGTCTACCCCCCTAGTGTTCTTATGAAAGGGTAGCCCGGTGGATTTTTCTCTTGGTTTGTGCTTGGTTGGGTTATATGAAAATTCCAAACCATGTTTTGGGCACAAGTTTGTGACATGATCCACCCGGTTTCACCGAAACGGGAGTTCCCAGCCAATTAAATTCCAGGATCTTCGTTTTTTCGGTGATAGTGCATGCCTACGAAGCGGGTTACACTTGGGCACCATGTGTTGCACATTTAGCATTCCACCACACTTTAATACACATGCTAGGGTCCATTGCATGGGTTTGGAGGTATTCCGATGCTCCGAGGCGCTTCTTCCTATGAAACCCTGATCTATATGGGCCCAGGATCGTCTACCCCTAGATGTTCTTATGAAAGGGGTAGCCGGTGGATTTTTCTCTTGGTTTGTGCTTGGTTGGGTTATAGGATAATTCCAAACCATGTTGGGCATAGTTGTGACAAGATCTAACCTGGTTTCACCGAAATGGGGAGTTCTC